>JAPMUY010001601.1:0-95000 GCA_026901105.3 Galaxias olidus | reverse complement strand
ACAAATGTGCAAAAACAATAAATATCTGTAAGGTGGCAAATACTTTTGCAGAGCACTGTATGTGTCCTATCTATGTCTATTTCTATCTATGTTTATTTCTAGTTGTTCTAGAAGGATATTCCCTTCTTAATCTGTGTCCTACTGTGCAGGAAACAAAGTATTTTACAATACAAAGTGTTTAAAGTGTTTACAAAGTGTTCAAAGTGTTTACAAAGTGTTCAATCTTTCTATATATTATCTATCTATTTTTAAAGCTATAGGAATTTTTACTTTGTAGTTTGGTCAGATAATTGGATCTGCTGTAACCTGCTATGTATCCCTCCCATTGGCTGGAAAGAGAGCAGGTCGACAGACAGGAAGAGTCACACATTTCACACTTCCTGGCTGCACTTCCCACTTCCCTGGTGACGTGAGGAGTTTGTGAACACGGAGAGTAACATTATTTAATGTTGAATGGGTTCTCTGATGGTAATTCACTGTGGCTTCATCAATACCAGGGCGGATTGTTTGAATAACCGGTGGCTGCTGCCACCTGGTGGTCATGAAAGGAAGTACTTTCACCCAATCAACACAATCTAATTGATCCCAGTTCAATAGCTCTGGTTGTCTCTCTTCAGCTAAATCTTTTCCATCCTGCCTATGACACCTTCCATATTTTTGTATAGGCTAACTCTGTTATTGTACCCAATTAGGTTGTTAAGATATTGCCTTGCAGGTTGTAATCAGAAACACATACTTACATTTGAGGAACTTCCAATTGAATTCTAATAAAAGTATCCGTAATTAGCCAATGAAACAAAACAGGTTTTATTTTTCTATATGCAGCCCACTAGCACTAATAATGTGACAAATTGAAATGAGGAAATCTTGATATTGTGGAAATACAAAAAGGACTGTAAAATGTCTTAAACTATCTAACTAACATGTTGTCTTCACTGCTTCACCTCCACAATGACTGACAATCAGCCATTCCCACATCACCTTTATTGCTGTAAAGTATTAATATATTATATTGGTGCTATTACTTAAAGTTTAGGATATAGCCTATTTATTTTTATTTGCATGACTGAACAAACAAGCATTCATTTCAATAAAGTATTATTCTTCTATCAATAATAATAATAATTCACTACCACCTAACCTACTACATCCATTTATTTATGTATTTGGACGTTCTAGCACTCTGATGGGTATATAAAAAAAACATGCGGAAACGTTTTGTATTGCTGAAAAGAGAGATCTAGGATCGTTTTATTGGCTGATAGGGAGATGTAAGACCTCTTTGTTAACATAATGGGTGTCCCAGTGTCTGCTGATGAAGCTCATGGGTTATTATTCATGGTGTTTTGGATCCAGTCCCTGACTGGCTGGTAACACACATCAGTGGCTTCGGCTTCAGTGGTGCATACTATCCTTCCTCCCGTGACATGCACTCCATACAAACGCCCCTTATACTCCACACCTCCACCAGAGTCCCCCTGAGAGAGAGAGAGAGAGAGAGAGAGAGAGAGACAGAGAGAGAGAGAGAGAGAGAAAAGAGAGAAATAGAGGGGGCAGAGAGAGAGAGGGAGAGGGAGAGAGAGAGAGAGAGGGAGAGAGAGAGAGAGGGAGAGGGAGAGGGAGAGAGAGAGAGCATAAAGACAATGAATAACTGACAGTGTGTGTGGACACTAAATACATTAAATATTAAACATTAAATATTAAACATTAAATATTAAATATATTAGTGATATGGTTAGGGAAGTATGTAAAAATGGTCATTTCTTACGGGGCAGGTATCAGTTCCGTGTCTCATGTAACCAAAGGTGTTTTTGTTATTTAAAAAAAATGGATACCACCCTCTTCTAAAGGAATAGCGGATTGGATGAATATCCATTTCCGTACACTGCAGAACACTTGGGCGCCGAGGATCTAAGGACAACGAGAAGGGAACACAACATTTGTCCTTGCTTTGATAGTTGTATAATGTTAATAATGATTTTTAATCATAAAAAATACATGGAATAGTGACTGAGAGTGGCTCACGTGTTCTGTTCTTGTCTAAGCCACCCCAGCCAGCCATGTGGATCTCCTCGCCCACCGCTGGTCTCTGACAGGGATTAGGAGGGAGGTCGATGGTGGAGAGACCCGGTACAAGGTTTATGTCTAGAGGAGGGTCCAGCTTCAGAAGCATGATGTCATATTTACCTAAGTTTATCTTTTTTAACCAATTGGACTTATAGAAAACAAACTGTTTTTTCACTGGAACCACACGCTGTTCTGAAGAAGCGATTACAATGCCCGCTGGATGCCCTTGTAGGGTACGACCAAACTTCAACGTCAATGGCCTTTCTGGTTTCCCCAAAAATCTTTCAATATTAAAAAAATTGAGATTATGGTTGAGAGAGATATTTTTCTTTTGAAAAAGAAGTGTAATAAATTGTGATCCCTAACACTCACATGCTAACCTGTGCCGCCACACACACACACACACACACAGACACACACACATACACACACACACACACATACACACACACACACACACACACACACACACACACACACACACACACAATTGGACACACAATGGAGGTCGAATGAACAAAATTAACTTTACTTTTGCCTGTTCACATTGAAATACGTTAAACCTATACATTTAATAGCACAGATTCCTACCCGTTCTTCTGACAGTGAGCAGCGGTGATGACCCAACGGTCGTTGAGCAGAGAACCTCCACACACACTGCTATGTGTTGCATTAATGGGAACCTTTATGAACACATGGTATTGTCTCTCATTATCAGTGCAGTCACGTCCTCCATAGATGCTCTGTTTAAGGTTCTCTGATGTGGCACCTGAAAGATCAACAAAAACAGAAGATATAGAAAAAACATGGCTTGTTAGTCATGGTCAATGTTTATTTAAAATCTGTACCGTGTAAACTGTATTCTTAAATGAATTGTATGTGTAAATTAAATGTATTACTTACAGTATAAAACCTAAGTATGTGTTGTGTAGATGTTTATATGCAGTATATACTCTAGAAATACATGGGTATGCACTGTGTAGATGTTGATATACAGTATATACTCTAGAAATACATAGGTATGTGTTGTTTAGATGTTGATATACAGTATATACTCTAGAAATACATAGGTGTGCACTGTGTAGATTTAGATATAAGTTTACACAAATTAATAGGAAACTTGTTTTTATTAAACCACAAAGTGGTATGAAAACTGAGTGCAAAAAAGTATACACTCAACCTCAAATTATCCGAAAATAAATATGTACCATATCTTGGTCTAGACTATTTAAAGATAGATTTGCCTTAGCTTACTTTTTTAATTTAGTTTTGTACCTAACCCCTGGGTGTTAGGAAATGCATTTTGGGTATTAGACCCCTGCACCACCGAGACAAAACAGAGAAATACATTCCATGTGTCTTGTCAAACTCACCTGCCAGCATGGAGAGAAGAAGAAGAAAAGCACCACTCTTCATCCTGGTACTCCTGGATCAGTTCAGATGTCTCTGACTCTCCAGCTCTCATCTCTACACGTTTTTAAACTAAATGTTTCATGCCTCTTCATCACACATTGACCAATCAGACTTACACTTAACCTCAGCTTGATCTTATTGGCTGACAAACTCTGGTTGCCATTTTTTGCCAAATAAGGACTTTGAATCAGATATAAGTAATAAAGACTTGTCCTACTTGTCCTCAACATTTGAGATGGCTTAAAGGTTTGTATGAGAATTGTATGAGAATATGAGCAGTATGAGAATAGTTTAAAAGCCAGAGTGACAGAGTGCTGGACTCGACCACATTTCCTGAAAAGACATTTCTCAGTTGAGCTATATCTGCCTTCACCACAATGCGGTTCATACCAACAATAGTTCTCAAGTTCCCAGTGTTATCAATGATGTAAATTTTCACATGCAATGGAACAATGCTACATGCTTTGAAAATATACATGAATCTTCATATGTAGCATTTGTCTTATTAAATGTTTTATCAAGGCCAATGTTATGATGTAGTGGCTGCGAGTGTACAATCTAGTCATAGTTCAAACAAGATCTCAACCTCAAATGTCACACTTTGTCATCAGAACTGTGAACCAGAAAATGCGAGTTGAGTACAGGAAACTATCTATGACAACAAGTCTATAAATGTTTAATAAATTACATTATCTGTTTAAAATGTCAGTTTAAAACCAAGGATCTTATCTTTTGTTGGAAATGTACTAGTAGTTCTTTGTGCATCCAACTACCAAAGAAGACCATAGTAACTTATGCACACACTTTACCATTCTAAACATCACTGTAGGTCCTGATATCAGTATATAGGGTTAGGGTCAAACAAACACCAATCCTTTGTAAGGAGCAGGGTTAAGGTTATAGTTAGGGTTAGGGTTGGGGTTAGAGTTAGAGTTGGATTAAGGTTAGAGTTAGGGTTAGGGTTAAGGTTAGAGTTAGGGTTAAGGTGAGGTACCGGTCACACAAACACCAGTCCTCTGGCAAATCTAATGGAATGTCCTTGTCTGACCGGTTAAAGGTCATCCTGGAATCTACAAGGCCTTCAAACTGTAAGCAGCTGCAACTAACAATCTGTAATCATTGTAGTGAACATTAATTGATTAACGTTAACAGCAGTTAAGATGCTACATTTGTATGATATCCATGATATATTTACTTATCATGACAGGAGCCTGTTGTTTCAAAACGCTGCTGCCTGTGCTGCCTTGTTCACCAGCTACAATTACAACTCAGCCTTGTTGTTCAGACCAACAGCAACCACAATGTAAATAAGTCTAGACTTTGTAGTATTGACAATGAGGTTATTTCTTGTTGAAAACAAGGTTTCACACACTGTTTTTAAAATATTTAGTTTTTAGTTAAAGCTCAAGCATATGTAAATATGAAAAGTGTCACATGACGTTTCAAGTGAGCAACAGTGTGAGTAAGATCTCAACCTCAAACATCACACTTTGTTTCCCAATTGTCTTTAATTAACCCTTTTTTTTTTCTTTTTTACACTTTAACCCTGGCCAAAGCTACAAACAACACTCCCCACCCACAGATGTTGTTTTGGATGGTCTAGAAGTATGCACAAGCAAAGGAAATGAGTTTGAATTAATTTAAAACAGCGCAAACCAATGAAAGGCCTAAATATCATGGAGGTAATAACAGTATGATAGTACTATCACCATGGCAACAATGAGTTCCAGCTTTCCAGCTTTTTTTTAAAATGGGCTTGCTTTATAAACATACAAGTTGGAATTTGCTTTGTACAAGCATCACAGCCAAATAAAACGATGTATATAAATATTAGTCAAGATGATTACATTGCCAGTAATGTTATTTCAGCAGAGGATCCATGCTAATAATAACTCAATAAGCCTACATTCCATTATATAGAATTGTTTTTCAGATTACCAAAACTGGTATCAATTCATCGTACCGTATTCCTACTATATAACCAAAATACCTAAATGATAAACTTATACACGATAAATTATAAATAAATAATAAACAATATATAAACATTTGAACAGAAATAAACTATAAACTATTGGTCATAGTCTAGCCAATGGGAGGCTAGTGGGTGAGGGATATCATGTCTGGCTTTATATATAAATTATGATTAATTTATTGTCTTATTTTTTTTATTAAAGACCAAGATAATAGTATAAACAGTAATAATTTGCACAGTGTAAAACAGATTGTTAGTAGTGACTGGTGCACCTCTGTAACGTGGGTCTTGGTCAAGAAGTTCGATGTTCAATTCATAATCAGGTGGAAGTTTCAATTACCTTTTGCATTAAGCTTTTAAATGGGTTGTGTGATAGTATATGGAGTCATTTATCCTAGTTGGTTCTAACCAAAGACTGGGAGATATGACTGTCAGTGTCAGGTTTTTATCACTCCGCAATAGAAGCAGTACATTATTTCAACCAGCAGAGGGTGACATGTTTTAAAACCAACGGATTGATGAGTCATCACAGGATAACTTCTCAGGATAAACTGAGATAAAATTACTTCAACCCCCTCTCCTGTACCATTCATGGAGAATGCTACGAGGCCAACGCATTGCAACACACGTAAATAGAGGACCACATTATAAAACGTACACTTCAAGGCCAACGCACTGCGAGACCCCCTCAGATGAAAATCACGTTTTTCTCCTTGTTAACCCCCTGAGATCGACGATGTCGTATACGACATGAGAGTACGTACGTCATCCCGGATATCTCCGGAACGCTGCATGCGATCGGCTTACTTCTTTTTTTACCCGGAAGAATACCGTTGTGCCGTTCTAATGAGGGCTTCGGTGCGATCGAAGCCCTTTCAGAAGCTTTGTAATCCACCCTTGCACTGCAGTCTCTTTTCGGAGACTTTGTCAAATAAATTCATAATGATAAATCCAACAATGAATGTCTTCTGTGACTATATATCCATGTTTCCGTGTTGAAAACAGCTAATGTTTTGGTTAGTCTTCCACTTGCCTTCCACTCAAAGATGCCTTGGGTTGAGTATATTGACCTATCAGAGGCTGTATTACTGTCGACCAGGCTTTGTTCTGACTGGGCATGTGCCTAGTTTCTCCGTTGCTCATGAGAAGAGGGGTGTTACAGATGGGTAAGTTTCCGAGTTCTTTTTTCCATTGTTTGGTCACGGAGTAAAATGCGGCACCGAAGACGCCCTTCAAGTCATCCTGGAAAGCGACGATGATGGGGATGGATGATGAAATGATTTACCAAGAGGGACTTGATCCAGCTCAAGAGTAAGTGGCCTATAATTATTTTTTCAAAAAAAAAATACGTACATGAGTAAAGTTAGTTTTTTACTTATTTGTAATATATTATTGTCAATTATTTTCTATTTTATTTGTTTTACAGTGATGATTGTCATCAGGGTGAAAAGCCTAGCACATCTGCTACAGAAGAACAGGCCAACCCCCCTGCTTCTCTTCAAGGGGCAGACCAGGCAGGTCAGCCAGTCTACCCCTGGATGTGTCAGGAGTGTGATGTGGCCCTCATGGCAGACAGGAACTGCTTTTGAGGCATGGCACAGGTAGCTTTTTGGAGAAAAATGTAAGGACTTTTCTGGAGAAAATGTAAATATTTTTTTTATGTGTGTTGTTTTCAATGTTGTTGTTTTTTCTCCTGATTGCAAAGACTTGGTAGCAATTTTCAAAGGCCAAAAATCTAATAATAATTTTTAACTGTGTGATTTCAATAAACTTCTGTGAGATTCAATTTCCGTATTGTTTTTTCTTTTGTCATTATAGTCACATACCTTTTTATACATTGATGTGACATCAATGCAGCATAAATATTCTAATAGCCAAGGTTGCCCTGAAAAAAAAGGATGCCTATAACTGTCTTGTGATTTACAAGGTTGAGGTTTTACAAGCTGTATTACACAAGAAGACCAGGCGAACCACACATAGGAAAAAATGGCTTCGACCCCAGAGGGTTAACATGTCCTTGAGGTGTTTTTCATGTTCTACAAGACACATCAGGGACAAAATAAGCAGCCATGGCTGATCATTTCTGCTTTGAAAAGTGTTATGGCCGTAGGTATTCATGTGGGCCCAGGTGTGGAGAACAAGGTGTATAACCAAAAATAACCAAAAGGAGAACTGCACAAAACAGAGACGGACACTGAGTCAAATGAGAGTGCTCCAAAGGAGTCTTAAAGTGATTTACTGAAGAAAACCGATAGCTAGTCTTTACAGTGTGAAGTTTGGCAATGAATGAACACAGTGCAACAAAACAGATATTCGAATAGAGGCGGTTGGGGCGACTCAGAGACACTGGAATGTTGGGAAGAGGGATCACTTTATTTTCTTAATAAATCATTTAGTTTCATTGGGGAAACTGATATTTCTTTTTTACATTCATAAGGTGGAGGTAAATCTGGGATCTCTTTAACATTCATACATTTAATAAAAATATGATAGCTCTATTGTCTCTGTTGACTATATGTACGTTTCAGGGAAAACTTGGGGATTATTCAGGGATATGTGGGATCTGGTAAAATATTTTTACAATATTCTGGTAAAAGTTCTGTTGTAATTGGAGTAAGTGTCCTGTGTCTGTCTTTATGTTCTGGAAGGACATTCCCCTCTGAATCTGTGTCCTACTGTGCAAGAACCAAAGTATTTTGACTTTACAAAGTGTTCAATCTTTCTATATATTATCTATCTGTTTTAAGATCTAGCGGAATTTTGACTTTGTAGTTTGGTCAGATAATTGGATCTACTGTGACCTGCTATGTATCCCTCCCATTGGCTGGAAAGAGAGCAGGTCAGCCCTGACTGGAAGGGTAAAAAATGTCACACTTCCTGGCTGCACTTCCCACTTCCCTGGTGACGTGAGGAGTTTGTGAACACGGAGAGTAACACTATTTAATGTTGAATGGGTTCGCGGCTGGTATTTCACTGTGGCTTTATCCATGCCAGGGGGCGATTGTTTGAATAACTGGTGGCTGCTGCCACCTGGTGGTCATGAAAGATAATATCGTCACCCAATCAACACAATGTGATTGACCCCAATTCAATAGTTGTGGTTGTCGCTCTTCAGCTAAATCTTTTCCATCCTGTCTACAATTACTATATTTTTGTATATGCTAGCTCTGTTATTGTACCCAATTAGTTTGTTAAGATAGTGCCTTGCAGGTTGTAATCAGAAACGCATACTTACATTTGAGTAACTTCCAATTGAATTCTAATGAAAGTATCCAAAATGCAAAAACTTAACAGATCAGGCCCTAAGTTGTTTTGCATGCAGCCCACTTGCACTGATAATGAGATAAATTGTAAGAAAGAAATCTTGATTTTATGGGAATAAAGAAGGACTATTATTTGTGGATATACAGACAACTTTACAACATGAGTACCAGTCTGCATGAATATTTATACATGTCTTTCAAAGTAACCACTTTTGGCCACTAATTGGGTACAGCGCAACAAAGTGTGGAGATAGGTCTGGCATTGCGAGACTACTGATCAGGCTACGAGTGGAACTGCACCCTCTCTCTATTTGATGGGAGCCTACACCCCATCCTGACCACAGTGCTCTGATGCTGCATGTTGCCTGGTTACCCCCTCACTCCTTGGAAAGGGCAGCCTGACACCCTGGTCATGACCTTTGTATGTCCTGGTCCCCCAGTGGTGGAACAACCTCCCCACTAACATTAGGACCGCAAAGTCTCTGCCCACCTTCTGTCAAAACGTAGACATAGTTGTCCAGACTCCATTTTGGCTACTAAATGTAACATGTAGCAGTTTCGTCTGCTTGCATATGCATTGGATTTACACACATTTTTTGCAGTGCTGTAGATTAGACTGGATGCACTTAATTTGTATCCTGGCGTTTAATGTGGCATGTCATCACTCTTATCCAGGTGATTGGTTCAAGGATGCTCTTATTTATCTATCTGACCTGTGGTCTTATACTGTATATCTTCTCTTGTTGAAAGAACTATTTCTACGTTGCTCTGGATCTGGCTAAATTACAGTAGTGTAATGTTTTGAATTGGTGGACAAAATGCCTTAAATTGTCATATTGATGTCTTTAACCTGTTTTTCTACCCTGCACCCCTTTTGTATTATTATACTGCTGAAACACTAATATTTTATTTAATTTTCACTTATCTACTTATTGTAAGGTGATACTGAGTGTCTTGAAAGGCACCCGCATTATTATTTTTATTATTATTATTATTTCCTCTTGTTTTGCCCAGAATACAAAAAGGATTCAACACAACCTAATATACAACTTCACACCATTTCATTATTAAGCATTCTAGTAATTGATCAGCAATAGAAAATTAAAAGGCAGGGACATAATGTATTCCTGGGATCTGTTTATTAACTTGTAGGGAGATGTAAGATCTCTTTATTAACTTGTAGGAAGCTCTAATATCTATTTATTAACTTGTAGGAAGCTGTAAGATCTATTTATTAACTGGTAGGGAGCCGCAAGATTTCTTAAACTGGTGGGGAGATGTGAGATCTCTTTAACATAATGGGCGTCTCAGTGTCTGCTGGTGGAGCTCATGGGTTGTTATTCATGGTGTTTTGGATCCACTGCCTGATTGGCTGGAAACACACATCAACTGCCTCGACATGGTCCGTACAACTTGCAATGACAAGCACTCCATACGAAAGCCTCATATACTCCACACCTCCACCAGAGTCCCCCTGAGAAGGAGAGAGAGAGAGAGAGAGAGAGAGAGAGAGAGAGAGAGAGTGAGAGAATAGGCAGGCATACAAATATTCAGTCACTGAAATTGTGTGAATTTACCATGTGGGTGGAATAAATAAAAAAAAAAAGCATTTGTACTATTAGTACGATTTCATTTTAGACTTATTTTTGTAAGATTTGTTTTAGTTTAAAGATTCTGCTTACAGGGCAGGCACCCACACCAGCTCTGCGGAAGCAGACGGTGTTTTGTTGATTTCTTAAAAATGGGTAATTCTGAATTGGTTGAAGTATTCCGCAGGGCGTGACATCTGTCTCAGCACATTGCAGGTGAGTTGGTGGATTATCTGAGGATTATGAGAAAAAAACGTTAGATCTTGTCTTCATTTGTATGCTGGTCAAAATGAGATAGTAACTGGGGGCACTTCACTTCTATAACCCCAGCCTGCCATGCGAATCTCCTGCCTCACAGCTGGTCTATTACAGGGGTTGGGAGGAAGAGGGATGGTGGGGTAACCATTCATCTCTTTTTTCAGCCGCAGAAGCATGATGTCGTGCTCTCCATGGGGGTGTTGATCAGCCACTTGAACAACTCGCAGTCTGTCTGGAGGGAGGTTGGTGACAGTAGATGGGTGTGGTGTTCTTATGCCAAACTTCAATGTTAAAGCCCTTTAAAAAAGAAAATACAGATCTGAGAAGACAACTCACATATTCAATGTTTCTGGAGGGAGGTTAGTGACCCGATGTGGATACAGGGGTTCTTATCCTAAACTTCAATACCATCTGCCTGTACAAATTACAGTTGTTAATGGAGCCACCACATCTCCATTAATAGTTATTTTAAGTACTTTTTTGAGTAAAACAGTTATTGCATATCATCATCATCATCATCATCTTCATCCGCTTTGTCCGGGATCGGGTCGTGGAGGTAGCAGTTCCAGCAGGGCATCCCAAACTTCCCTTTCCCGGGCCACATTAACCAGCTCTGACTGGGGGATTCCAAGGCGTTCCCAGGCCAGTGTGGAAATATAATCCCTCCACCTGGTCCTAGGTCTGCCCCGCGGCCTCCGCCCAGCTGGACTTGCCTGGAACACCTTCCTATGGAGGCGGCCAGGTGGCATCCTTACTAGATGCCCGAACCACCTCAATTGGCTCCTTTCTACGCAAAGAAGCAGCGGCTCTACTCCGAGTTCCTCATGAATGGCTGAACTTCTCACCCTATCCCGAAGGGAGATGCCAGCCACCCTCCGGAGGAAATTCATTTCCGCCGCTTGTATCCGCGATCTCGTTCTTTCGGTCATGACCCACCCTTCATGACCATAGGTGAGAGTAGGAACGAAGATAGACCGGTAGATTGAGAGCTTTGCCTTCTGGCTCAGCTCTCTCTTCGTCACAACGGTGAGATAAAGCGACTGCAACACCGCACCCGCTGCTCCAATTCTCCGGCCCATCTCTCGTTCCATTTTCCCCTCACTCGAAAACAAGACCCGAGATACTTGAACTCCTTCACTTGGGGTAAAGACTCATTCCCTACTTGGAGTAGACAATCCATCGGTTTCCTGCTGAGAACCATGGCCTCAGATTTGGAGGTGCTGATGCTCATCCCAGCCGCTTCACACTTGGCTGCGAACCGATCCAATGAGTGCTGCAGGTCGCAGACCGATGATGCCATCAGGACCACATCATCTGCAAAAAGCAGTGATGCAATCCTCTGCCCACCAATCCGCAGCCCCCCTCCCCCGCGGCTACGCCGTGAGATCCTGTCCATGAATACCACAAACAGGATAGGTGACAAAGCGCAGCTATGGAGGAGGCCAACCCTCACCGGAAACGAGTCCGACTTACTGCCGAAGACCCGGACACAGCTCTCGCTTTGGGAGTGCAGAGATTGGATGGCCCTAAGTAGAGACTCCCTCACCCCATACTCTCGCAGCACCTCCCACAGTATCTCCCGGGGAACCCGATCATACGCCTTCTACAAATCCACCGAACCATTCTTTGTCCGGCCCCTCGCCCGAGACCAATTTGCCATGGGAGACCCTACCAGGAACACAAGGTTCCAGACAACACAGCCCCCAGGTTCATAGGGACACACAAACCTCTCCACCACGATAAGGTGATGGTTCCCGGAGAGGGAGAATATTGGTTTAATATTCAATGTTTCTGGAGGGAGGTTAGTGACCCATTACTTCTTACTTCTTAAAACATTAACCTTTTCAACTCCTACTCCATTAAGCTAAGAATAATTCACAGGATACCTTTTTTGGGCAAAGTAAACAAACAATTTTAAAGTGTAATCAGACACCAGAAAAAAACATATTTCTGCTTAAAAGCTATGTATTTGGATGCAACTAAATGCAAAAAGACAATAAAGCTTAACTAAAACTAAAACTAAATTAGATTGCAAAGACATTTTAATTTTTGTTTTAAATCCGACTTGGCCGAACACACAATTGCTGAAGCAAGACTGTTGCTCAGCGTCTACAGAAAAACTAGAATTAAATGTTCGCGTCATCAGAGTTTGATAACGCCCACATAGACAATTCTGTCACAACTACACTATTGTCGCTGCCACTTGATTTGACAATTGTATTTTACCATAAGAAGGCTAAGACTAGGTGTACTACGGACATCTGATTACTGTTTAAGAAAAATTTATATCTACCATTATACAGTATTTGAAACATGTTACTCAGTGTCACATGCTGTTGATCAAAATCCAGGCAGTCTCATTGCTTGAATAATATTACCGCTCTCTGCTGTAAGTACAATTCAGGGACAGTATTCAGGTCTTTACTCAATTAAATGTCTGTCAATGTCAGAATACAAACCCCGAACACAGGAGTAAAAGCACCAACCCACTACCTCCTCTATACAGTGGACATACATACTACCTCCTCTATACAGTGGACATACATACTACCTCCTCTATACAGTGGACATGCATACTACCTCCTCTATGCAGTGGACATGCACACTATCTCCTCTATACAGTGGACATGCATACTACCTACTCAATACAGTGGACATGCATACTATCTACTTTATACAGTGGACATGCATACTACCTCCTCTATACAGTGGACATGCATACTACCCCCCTCTATACAGTGGATATGCATATTACCCCCTGTATACAGTGGACATACATACTACCTCCTCCATACAGTGGACATGCATACTACCTCCTCTATACAGTGGACATGCATACTACCTCCTCTATACAGTGGACATGCATACTACCCCTCTCTATACAGTGGATATGCATACTACCTCCTCTATACAGTGGACATGCATACTACCTCTACACAGTGGATATGCCTGCTGACCCTATGTTCAAAGAACAGAGACTTCCATAGACATCTGCATACACAAACAATTGACACACGTGTACACTTGCCTTCAGAATTTAAATGACATATTAAATCATAAAAACACCTACCTGGTGCCTCCCCCACAATGAGCAGCAGTGATGACCCAGCGCTCAGTGAGCAGAGAACCTCCACACGCACTGGAATGTGTTGCATTAATGGGATATATTATGTACACGTGGTGCTGTCTTTCATTATTCAGACAGTTACGTCCTCCATAGATTCTCTTTATCAAGGACTTTGATGCGGTGCCTGAGTAACCAAGATCAGGAAGCTTTATTGTTTTCATAAATGTTAGTTGGTCAAAGTCTAGAACTGGGAACAGCTCCAGAAGCATGATGTCATGAAGGACTTTGTTGTCTTTTATTTCGGTGAAGTTATGCTGGCGCTCTACTGGAACCTCTACCTCAAGGAGATCTTGTTCTCTAAATGGGCTTTTCTCGTGTTGGCCAAACATTAATATCAAGGGTCTGTAATAACAAAATAATACAACAAACTATGACTATAGAAATGGCAATGTTGTAGTGTACCTTTTAAAAATAATCAATCACCACAACCAGCCCAACATTTCACCCTGCCACACACACAAACGACAAATAAAAAACACACTATGCTTGCCTATCAGCTTAGAATACACCTTCCTACTCAACAATAAAACACACTATGCTTGCCTATCAGCTTAGAATACACCTTCCTACTCAACAATAAAACACACTATGCTTGCCTATCAGCTTAGAATACACCTTCCTACTCAACAATAAAACACACTATGCTTGCCTATCAGCTTAGAATACACCTTCCTACTCAACAATAAAACACACTATGCTTGCCTATCAGCTTAGAATACACCTTCCTACTCAACAATAAAACACACTATGCTTGCCTATCAGCTTAGAATACACCTTCCTACTCAACAATAAAACACACTATGCTTGCCTATCAGCTTAGAATACACCTTCCTACTCAACAATAAAACACACTATGCTTGCCTATCAGCTTAGAATACACCTTCCTACTCAACAATAAAACACACTATGCTTGCCTATCAGCTTAGAATACACCTTCCTACTCAACAATAAAACACACTATGCTTGCCTATCAGCTTAGAATACACCTTCCTACTCAACAATAAAACACACTATGCTTGCCTATCAGCTTAGAATACACCTTCCTACTCAACAATAAAACACACATGCTCTACTTTAGTCCAGAGTGACTAAACACTGACGACCCAGTAGTTGTTTAGAAGAGAACCTCCACAAAAATCTTCACACAGAGCACAAACTCACGCTGACAGACACTTACTTTGTCAGGGCCAGGATCCTCCTGTGCATGTCTGAGGGAGGATCAGGACCAAGGACAGCTCCTGAGGCCACAGCACCTCAGTTCATTAGTGTTCTATTATTTTCACCTGTGTGTTGTTTGGTAATTGGTTTTCCCTGTGTCTCGTTTGCCCTTTATATAGCCCTGCTTGTTTGCCCATCCTTTGTCTGTCATTACGTTTTGTTCATGTCCTAGTAAAGAGGTCTACCTTGTCCTTGACTACTCCGTGTTCCGTGTTGTTCCTTGAGAAGACCTACTGTCCTACCTGTTGGATTATGTCCGCTATTGGGTCGCAAACACCAGTGTGTTAGCCCCAGTCCTGACAGAATGACAGACCCACAAAGCGACCCAGCGGTCCTGAAGAAGCTTCAGCGCGCCTGTCGCCTTCAGGGGACGGCCATGGGCCGGCAGACCCGCCGGAGGGTGCGGGTCATGGGTGGTCAGCTGCGGGCGATTGGACGGATCGTGGACCAGCTGGCGGCGTCTCAGGCCGAGCTCCGGGCTATGGTACGGGCGGCACCTGCGGAGTCACCGGGGCCTCAGACGGACGCCTCGACCAGGGACGTTTCTCTCCCAGCTCCGGAGAGATATGACGGTCATCCGGAGGGCTGTCGGGGGTTCCTGATGCAGTGCAACAGCGTCTTCCGGTGCCAGCCCAACGCTTTCAGGAGCGAGCAAACCCGGGTGGCTTACATCATGGCTCTGCTTACCGGCAGGGCTCTGACCTGGGCGGCGGCGGTTTCGGAACATCCCACGCCGGCGCTCCACGACTCCCAACTCTTCATGCAGGAGTTTCGGGGGGTTTTTGACCACCGCCGTAGTGGCCATGAGGCGGCAACGACACTCCTGCGTCTACGGCAAGGGGCTAGGACCGTGGCGGACTATGCGGTGGAGTTTCGGATTCTGGCGGTGGACAGCCAGTGGACCGACGCGGCGTTAGTGCCGGTGTTCCAGATGGGCCTCGTCGAGGAAATAAAGGACGAGCTGGCTGCTCGGGAGGACGTGGACGATCTGGAGAGTCTTATCCACCTGGCTCTCCGGATTGACCAACGGCTTCGAGAGCGTCGAGATCAGCGCCGTGCTACCGGCTTAACCGTTCCACCTCGGCCGGAGGAGGGGAAACGCACGCGCTCACCAGCCCTAGGGAGGGGACCGGTGGGTAGGTGCATCCTCTCAGCCTTACTGCCCTCTCGTTTGTCGCTGCCTGTGACTGTTTTCTGTGCAGGTAGGCGGCACACGGCCTCGGCTTTTATTGACTGTGGGGCTGCGGGCAATTTTATGGACGAGGCGTGGGCGACCAAGTGTGGGATTCCCCTGTGGCCATTGGAGCACCCACTGCCGGTGTATGCGTTGGACGGGCGTGCCCTGGGTCCCGGGGCGGTTAGCCGCATCACAGGTCCTATCCAGCTACGCACGGTGCTTAACCACCAGGAGACCATCCAGCTGCACATTATTGACTCGCCCAGCCTCCCGATTATCCTCGGATACCCCTGGCTAGCACAGCACAATCCGCACCTTTGCTGGACCTCGGGGACGCTTCTGGCATGGGACCAGCGGTGTCAGGCTACCTGTCTTCGGGACCAGCCATGCCGGGACCAGCCAGAACGTTCACCCCCGGCGGACTTATCCGTGGTGCCAGGTCGGTATCACGATTTAGGCGCGGTCTTCAGCAAGACACGCAGTAGCCGACTGCCCCCGCACCGGGAATTCGACTGCGCCATCGACCTCCTCCCGGGGACCATGCCACCTAGAGGGCACCTGTTCGCCCTTTCCGCACCGGAACATCGGGCCATGGACAAGTATATAGAGGAGGCACTGGCGGCCGGGTTCATCCGCCCTTCCACGTCTCCAGCTGGGGCGGGGTTCTTTTTTGTGGACAAACAGAACGGGGACCTCCGCCCGTGCATCGACTACCGGGGGGTGAACAAAATCACGGTCAAGAACCGGTACCCTCTTCCCCTCATGACCGGCGCGTTTGAGCGTCTCCAGGGGGCGTCGGTGTTCACTAAGTTGGACTTACGCAACGCCTACAACCTGGTGCGCATCCGCGCGGGCGACGAGTGGAAGACGGCTTTCAACACCCCCAATGGACATTATGAGTACCTGGTGATGCCGTTTGGCCTCACCAATGCCCCGGCGGTGTTCCAGGCGCTCATAAATCACGTGCTGAGGGACTTTCTGAACCATTTCGTATATGTCTACCTGGATGACATCCTCATCTTCTCGGATTCGGAGGAGGAGCACTTCGCTCACGTCCGTGCCGTCCTCCAGCGCTTGCTTCAGCATCAGCTGTTTGTAAAACCGGAGAAGTGCGCGTTCCATGTCCGGCGGGTGGCGTTTCTGGGCTTCATCGTCTCCCAGGGCCGGCTCGAGATGGACCCCTCCAAGGTGTGTGCGGTCCGGGAGTGGCCCGTCCCTGCGTCCGTGAAGGACGTACAGCGCTTCCTCGGATTCGCCAACTTCTACCGGCGGTTCATCCGGGACTTCGGGACCCTGGCCTTACCCCTCACGGACCTCACCAGGAAGACGGAGGGGCGCTTCGTGTTGACCGCAGCCGCCAGGGGGGCTTTCGACGTCCTTAGGCGTCGCTTCACCTCGGCCCCCATCCTGCAGCTGCCCGATCCGGCCCGTCCGTTCGTGGTGGAGGTCGACGCTTCCGAGCTGGGGGCGGGGGCGGTCCTGTCACAGCGTGGTCATCCCGATGGGAAGCTTCGCCCCTGCGCCTTCTTCTCCCGTCGTTTCTCCTCGGCCGAGTGCAATTACGGCATCGGGGACCGAGAATTGCTCGCGGTCAAGCTGGCCCTGGAGGAATGGCGGCACTGGCTGGAGGGAGCGGCACACCCGGTGGTGGTCTGGACCGACCACAAGAACCTTGAGTTTGTCAGGGCGGCGAAGCGGCTCAATTCCCGGCAGGCAAGGTGGGCTCTGTTTTTTGAGCGCTTTGACCTGCTGATTACCTACCGGCCGGGGTCGAAGAACGGCAAGCCGGACGCCCTGTCACGGCTGCCGGGTCCCCCTGCGGCTGCCCCCGGGGATGATACCATCGTTCCGGCCTCCAGGATCGTGGCTCCGGTCCAGTGGGGCGTCGTGGAGGAGGTCCGCAGGGCCGGCACCGGCGCCCACGTTCCTCCGGGGGGGCCCCCTCAGCGCCTCTACGTGGTTCCTGGCCTGCGCTCGAAGGTCCTCACTTGGGCGCATGCTTCCCCGATGTCCTGTCATCCTGGGCGGAGGAAGACCTTGGAGTTGCTCCAGCGACGGTTCTGGTGGCCCAGCATGAGGAAGGACGGGGAGGACTACGTGGCTGCATGCACCACCTGCGCCCGGAACAAGACCCAGTCTACCCGTCCGGCGGGGCTGCTGCTTCCCCTACCGGTTCCCAGGCGTCCTTGGTCGCACATCTCCTTGGACTTCGTAACCGGGCTGCCGCCGTCCCAAGGGAACACCGCCATTCTGGTGGTGGTGGACCGGTTCTCCAAGACGGCACGCTTCATTCCTCTACCTAAGCTGCCGTCGGCCCCTGAGACTGCCCGGCTGGTCCTCCATCACGTGTTCCGGTTCCACGGCCTCCCCACGGACGTGGTCAGCGATCGGGGTCCCCAGTTTACCTCCAGGTTCTGGAGGGCTTTCTGCCGTCTGCTGGGGGCCACGGTGAGCCTGTCTTCGGGGTTCCACCCGCAGTCCAACGGGCAGACGGAGCGGGTGAACCAGGAGATGGAGACCAGCCTCCGATGTCTGGTGTCCAGGAGTCCGTCTTCCTGGAGCCAGCAATTAATCTGGGCCGAGTTCGCGCACAACACCTTGCAGCACTCGGCCCTAGGTATGTCGCCCTTCGAATGCCTGTGTGGATATGCGGTCCCATTGTTTCCCGAGCAGGAGGAGGAAGTGGGGGTCCCGTCAGCGGGAGGCATTCGTGAGCCGTTGCCGCCGGACGTGGCAGAGGGCCAGGACGGCTCTGATACATGCACGGGGGGCGATGGAGAAGCAGGCCAACCGCCGCCGCCGTCCCGGACCGACGTACCGGGTGGGGCAACGGGTCTGGTTGTCCACGAAGGATCTCCCACTTCGGGGAGGGACTCCCAAGCTCCACCAGAGGTACGTCGGGCCGTTTAAAATCATCCAGAGGATCAACCCGGTGGCGGTCCGTCTCCAGCTCCCCAGGTCCCTGCCCGTGCACCCGGTGTTCCACATCTCTCGTCTCAAGCCCCTGCTCGTCAGTACCCTGGTTCCGTCTGAGACCCCTGCTCCGGCTCCCGGTTCGTCGATGGAGGAGTGGCGTACACCGTGAGGCGGATCATGGACACTCGCCTGGTCCGAGGTCGTCGGCAGTACTTGGTGGACTGGGAGGGCTACGGGCCGGAGGAACGGTCCTGGGAGCCTGCGGCCCAGATTCTGGACAAGAGTCTCATCTCGTCTTTTCTTTCCTCCAGGGCGCCTGCTGCTCGCGCCCGGTGTCGCGCTTCGGGGAGGGGGTCCTGTCAGGGCCAGGATCCTCCTGTGCATGTCTGAGGGAGGATCAGGACCAAGGACAGCTCCTGAGGCCACAGCACCTCAGTTCATTAGTGTTCTATTATTTTCACCTGTGTGTTGTTTGGTAATTGGTTTTCCCTGTGTCTCGTTTGCCCTTTATATAGCCCTGCTTGTTTGCCCATCCTTTGTCTGTCATTACGTTTTGTTCATGTCCTAGTAAAGAGGTCTACCTTGTCCTGGACTACTCCGTGTTCCGTGTTGTTCCTTGAGAAGACCTACTGTCCTACCTGTTGGATTATGTCCGCTATTGGGTCGCAAACACCAGTGTGTTAGCCCCAGTCCTGACATACTTGACACAAATCTTTAAACACCTACCCTTGATTGGCACAGTGAGCAGCGGTGATGACCCAACGCTTGTTGAGCAGAGAACCTCCACAGTAACCCCGGGTGCTCTTCACGAACACATGGTACAGTCTTTCATTATCAGTGCAGTCATGTCCTCCATAGATTCTCTGTTTAAGGTTCTCTGATGTGGCACCTGAAAGATCAACAAAAACAAAAGATATAGAAAAAAGATGGCTTGTTAGTCAAAGTCAATGTTTATATAGAATCTGCACCGTGTACACGGTACACATAAATACTGTAGAAATACATAGGTATGTACTGTGTAGATATAAATATACAGTAAATACTGTAAAAATACATAGGTATGCGCTGTGTAGATGTTGATATACATACTGTAGAAATACATAGGTATGCGCTGTGTAGATGTTGATATACATACTGTAGAAATACATAGGTATGTGCTGTGTAGATATAAATATGAAGTACAAACTGTAGAAATACATAGGTATGTGCTGTGTAGATGTAAATATACAGTATATACTGTAGAAATACATATGTGTTGCGTATTCAGTTTACACAGATGGATGACACACAGTGGATACGGAGACCTGTTTTCATTAAGCCATAAAGTCATAAGAAAAACTTAAGATAAAAAAAAAAAACAATCAACCCTAAAACCTTTGAACATTAATATGTACCATGTCTTGGTCTTGACTCTTTACAGGCTTACGTTTTTATTTTTATTTTGTACCCAACGTCTGGGAGCTGGTTTTGTATAAATCTAGTAGTTTTAATTAAAATTGTTATGTTACCTTTATTTTACCATGTTAGTCTCATTGAGATACAGAATCTCTTTTTCAAGAGAGACCTGGCCAAAAAAGTAGGACATAAAAGTTTCACACAAAAGTACGTAAAACAAGACACAAAAGCAAACAAATATAAAATCAAATCCATCAAAAAAAATTCTAAAACATCTAAGGTGAAAAACACTGACAAACCCATATTGTGTCCTGTTCCAATTGTTTTATCTTGGCTCGAAAAGTATGTAGTGAGATGATTTTCTTAAGCTTTAAATTATTTTTGTTTTCTGTACTTTGTTCCATGTAGATGGAACAGAGAACATAAATGCCTTTTTTCTAAACTCAGTACGTGACCTAGGTACTTTCAAGCAGATTGCATCAATGATCTCAGGCAAAAGCCAACATTACCTTCTAGCGTCTTTCTGCAATTAGCCCCCTGCACCTGCACCACCAACACAAAACAGAGCAATACATTCCATGTGTCTTGTCAAATTCACCTGCCAGCATGGAGAGAAGAAGAAGAAAAGCGCCACTCTTCATCCTGGTCCTCCTGGATCAGTTCAGATGTCTCTGACTCTCCAGCTCACATCTCTACACGTTTTTAAACTAAATGTTTCACGCCTCTTCATCACACATTGACCAATCAGACTTACACTTAACCTCAGCTTGATCTTATTGGCTGACAAACCCCGGTTTCCAAATAAGGACTTTGAATCAGATGTAAGTAATAAAGACTTGTCCTCAACATTTGAGATGGCTTAAAGGTTTGCGAGTTTGAGATTAGTTTGAAAGCCAGAGTGACAGAGTGCTGCACTCGACCACATTTCCTGAAAAGACATTTCTCAGTTGAGCTATATCTGCCTTCACCACAATGCGGTTCATACCAACAATAGTTCTCAAGTTCCCAGTGTTATCATTGATGTACATTTTCACATGCAACAGAACAATGCTACATGCTCTTTAAATAAACATTGATATTCAAATGTGCCATTTCTCTTATTAAATGTTTTAGCAAGGCCGATGTTAGGATGTAGTGGCTGCGAGTAAAAAGTCTAGTCACAGTTCGAACAAGATCTCAACCTCAAATGTCACACTTTGTCATTAGAGCTTTGAACCAGACAATGTGAGTTGAGTACAGGAGATTAACTATGACAACAAGTCTATAAATCTTTAAAAAATGACATGATCTTGTGACATTATGTGTTTAAAATGTCAGTTTAAAACCGCGGATCTTACATTTCTTTGGAAAGTAGTAGTTATTTGGTCAATCAACTACCAAAGAAGACTAAAGTCAGGACTGTAGGTCCTGATATCAGGATATAGGGCTAGGGTTAGAGTTAGGGTTAGGGTTAAGGTTAGAGTTAGGGTTAGGGTTAAGGTTAGAGTTAGGGTTAGGGTTAAGGTTAGAGTTAGAGTTAGGGTTAGGGTTAGGGTGAGGGACAGGTCACACAAACACCAGTCTTCTGGTTACGGTAAATCCAATAAGGAGTGTTCTTGTCTAATGTGGCCTATAGATCAAAGGTCAACCTAGAATCTATCATGCCCACAAACGTAAGCAGTTGCAACTAAAAATTTGTAATCATTGTAGCGAACATGAATTGATTAACGTTAACAGCGGTTATGATGCTATATTTGTATGATATCCATAATATATTTACTTATCATGACAGGAACCTGGTTTAAAATGCTGCTGCCAGTGCGACCTCGTTCACCAGCTACAACTACAACTCAACCTTGCTGTTCAGACCAACAGCAACCACAGTGTAAATAAGTCTAGACTTTCTAGTACTGACAATTAGGTTATTTCTTGTTGAAAACAAGGTTTCATGCACTGTTTTAAAAATATTTTTGTTTTTAGTTAAAGCTCAAGCATATGTAAATATGAAAAGTGTCATATGAAGTTTCAAGTGAGCAACAGTGTGAGTAAGATCTCAACCTCAAACATCACACTTTGTTTCCCAAATGTCTTTATTTAACCCTTTTTTTCTCTTTTTTGTTTTACACTTTTTTACACTTAACGCTGACCAAAGCTACAAACAACACTCCCCACCCACAGATGTTGTTTTGGACGGTCTAGAAGTATGCACAAGCAAAGGAAATGAGTTTGAATTAATTTTAAACAGCGCAAACCAATGAAAAGCCTAAAAATCATGGAGGTAATAACAGTATGATAGTACTATCACCATGGCAACAATGAGTTCCAGCTTTCCAGCTTTTTTTATATGGGCTTGCTTTATAAACATACAAGTTGGAATTTGTTTGTACAAGCATCACAGCTAAATAAAATTATGTATATAAATATTAGTCAAGATGATTACATTGCCAGTAATGTTATTTCAGCAGAGGATCCATGCTAATAATAACTCTATAAGCCTACATTCCATTATATAGAATTGTTTTTCAGATTACCAAAACTGGTATCAATTCATCGTACCGTATTCCTACTATATAACCAAAATACCTAAATGATAAACTTATACACGATAAATTATAAATAAATAATAAACAATATATAAACACTTGAACAGAAATAAACTATGAACTATTGGTCATAGTCTAGCCAATGGGAGGCTAGTGGGTGAGGGATATCATGTCTGGCTTTATATATAAATTATGATTAATTTCTTGTCTTATTTTTTTTATTAAAGACCAAGATAATAGTATAAACAGTAATAATTTGCACAGTGTAAAACAGATTGTTAGTAGTGACTGGTGCACCTCTGTAACGTGGGTCTTGGTCAAGAAGTTCGATGTTCAATTCATAATTAGGTGGAAGTTTCAATTACCTTTTGCATTAAGCTTTTAAATGGGTTGTGTGATAGTGTATGGAGTAATTTATCCTAGTTGGTTCTAACCAAAGACTGGGAGATGTGACTGTCAGTGTCAGGTTTTTATCACTCCGCAATAGAAGCAGTACATTATTTCAACCAGCAGAGGGTGACATGTTTTAAGACCAACGGATTGATGAGTCATCACAGGATAACTTCTCAGGATCAGCTGAGAGAAAAATACCGTTGTGCCGTTCTAATGAGGGCTTCGGTGCAATCGAAGCCCTTTCACAAGCTTTGTAATCCACCCTTGCACCCTTTATTTGTCAAATAAATTCATAATGATAAATCCAACAATGAATGTCTTCTGTGACTATATATCCATGTTTCCGTGTTGAAAACAGCTAATGTTTTGGTTAGTCTTCCACTTGCCTTCCACTCAAAGATGCCTTGGGTTGAGTATATTGACCTATCAGAGGCTGTATTACTGTCGACCAGGCTTTGTTCTGACTGGGCATGTGCCTAGTTTCTCCGTTGCTCATGAGAAGAGGGGTGTGACAGATGGGTAAGTTTCCGAGTTCTTTTTTCCATTGTTTGGTCACGGAGTAAAATGCGGCACCGAAGACGCCCTTCAAGTCATCCTGGAAAGCGACGATGATGGGGAGTAATGGATGATGAAATGGTTTACCAAGAGGGACTTGATCCAGCTCAAGAGTAAGTGGCCCATAATTATTTTCAGCAAAAAAAAAATATGCACATGAGTAAAGTTAGTTTTTTACTTATTTGTAATATATTATTGTCAATTATTTTCTATTTTATTTGTTTTACAGTGATGATTGTCATCAGGGTGAAAAGCCTAGCACATCTGCTACAGAAGAACAGGCCAACCCCTGCTTCTCTTCAAGGGGCAGACCAGGCAGGTCAGCCAGTCTACCCCTGGATGTGTCAGGAGTGTGATGTGGCCCTCATTGCAGACAGGAACTGCTTTTGAGGCATGGCACAGGTAGCTTTTTGGAGAAAAACGTAAGGACTTTTCTGGAGAAAATGTAAATATTTTTTTATGTGTGTTGTTTTCAATGTTGTTGTTTTTTATCCTGATTGCAAAGACTTGGTGGCAATTTTCAAAGGCCAAAAATCTAATAATAATTTTTAACTGTGTGATTTCAATAAACTTCTGTGAGATTCAATTTCCGTATTGTTTTTTCTTTTGTCATTATAGTCACATACCTTTTTATACATTGATGTGACATCAATGCAGCATAAATATTCTAATAGCCAAGGTTGCCCTGAAAAAAAAGATGACTATAACTGTCTTGTGATTTACAGGGTTGAGGTTGTACAAGCTATATTACACAAGAAGACCAGGCAAATCAAAAATAGGAAAAAATTGCTTCGACCCCAGAGGGTTAACATGTCCTTGTGGTGTTTTTCATGTTCTACAAGACACATCAGGGGCAAAATAAGCAGCCACGGCTGAGCATTTCTGCTTTGAAAAGTGTTATGGCCTTAGGTATTCATGTGGGCCCAGATGTGGAAAACAAACTGCATAACCAAAAATAACCAAAAGGAGAACTGCACAAAACAGAGACGGACACTGAGTCAAATGAAAGTGCTCCAAAGGAGTCTTAAAGTGATTTACTGAAAAAAAACTGATAGCTAGTCTTTACAGTGTGAAGTTTGGCAATGAATGAACACAGTGCAACAAAACAGATTTCGAATAGAGGGGTTTGGGGCGACTCAGAGACACTGGAATGTTGGGAAGAGGGATCACTTTATTAACTTAATAAATCATTTAGTTTCATTGGGGAAACTGATATTTTTTTTTACATTCATAAGGTGGAGGTAAATCTGGGATCTCTTTAACATTCATACATTTAATAAAAATATGATAGCTCTATTGTATTTATTGACTATATGTACGTTTCAGGAAAAACTTTAAAATTATTCAGGGATATGTGGGATCTGGTAAAACATTTTTACAATCTTCTGGTAAAAGTTCTGTTGTAATTGGAGTAAGTGTCCTGTGTCTGTCTTTATGTTCTGGAAGGACATTCCCCTCTGAATCTGTGTCCTACTGTGCAAGAACCAAAGTATTTTGACTTTACAAAGTGTTCAATCTTTATATATATTATCTATCTGTTTTAAGATCTAGCGGAATTTTGACTTTGTAGTTTGGTCAGATAATTGGATCTACTGTGACCTGCTATGTATCCCTCCCATTGGCTGGAAAGAGAGCAGGTCAGCCCTGACAGGAAGGGTCACACATTTCACACTTCCTGGCTGCACCTCCCACTTCCCTGGTGACGTGAGGAGTTTGTGAACACGGAGAGTAACATTATTTAATGTTGAATGGGTTCTCGGCTGGTATTTCACTGTGGCTTTATCCATGCCAGGGGGCGATTGTTTGAATAACCGGTCGCTGCTGCCACCTGGTGGTCATGAAAGGAAATACTTTCACCCAATCAACACAATCTAATTGATCCCAATTCAATGGCTCTGGTTGTCTCTCTTCAGCTAAATCTTTTCCATCCTGCCTATGATACCTTCCATATTTTTGTATAGGCTTGCTCTGTTATTGTACCCAATTAGGTTGTTAAGATATTGCCTTGCACGTTGTAATCAGAAACACATACTTACATTTGAGGAACTTCCAATTTAATTCTAAGAAAAGTATCTGTAATTTGCAAATGAAACAAAACAGGTTTTATTTTTCTATATGCAGCCCACTAGCACTAATAATATGACAAATTGAAATGAGGAAATCTTGATATTGTGAAAATGCAAAAAGGTAAAATGTAAAATGTAAAATGTCTTAAACTATCTAACTAACATGTTGTCTTCACTGCTTCACCTCCACAATGACTGACAATCAGCCATTCCCACATCACCTTTATTGCTGTAATGTATTAATATATTATATTTGTGTTAGTACTTAAAGTTTAGGATATATCATATTTCTTATAATTTGCAAACTTCAAAACATTATGTACAGTATTCGTGCCACTATTTTATGAACATGACTGAACAAAAAAGCATTAATTTAAATAAAGTATTATTCTTCTATCAATAATAATAATAATAATTCACTATCACCTAACATACTACATCCATTTATTTATGTATTTGGACGTTCTAGCACTCTAATGGGTATTTAAAAAAAACATGCGGAAACGTTTTATATTGCTGAAAAGAGAGATCTGGGATCGTTTTATTGGCTGGTAGGGAAATGTAAGACCTCTTTGTTAACTGGTAGGGAGATGTAAGATCTCTTTGTTAACTGGTAGGGAGATGTAAGACCTCTGTTAACTGGTAGGGAGATGTAAGATCTCTTTGTTAACTGGTAGGGAGCTGTAAGATCTTTTCATTAACATAATGGGCTTCCCAGTGTCTGCTGATGAAGCTCGTGAGTTGTTATTCATGGTGTTTGGGTATTATTCATGGTGTTTGGGTATTATTCATGGTGTTTGGGTATTATTCATGGTGTTTGGGTATTATTCATGGTGTTTGGGTATTATTCATGGTGTTTGGGTATTATTCATGGTGTTTGGGTATTATTCATGGTGTTTGGGTATTATTCATGGTGTTTTGGTATTATTCATGGTGTTTTGGTATTATTCATGGTCTTTTGGATCCAGTCCCTGACTGGCTGGTAACACACATCCGTGGCTTCGGCTGCAGAGGTGCATACTGTCGTGTTTCCCCTGACATGCACTCCATACAAAAGTCTGTTATACTCCACACCTCCACCAGAGTCCCCCTGAGAGAGAGAGAGAGAGAGAGAGAGAGAGAGGGCAGAGAGAGAGAGAGAGAGAGAGAGAGAGAGAGGGAGAGAGAGAGAGAGAGAGAGAGAGAGGGAGAGAGAGAGAGAGAGAGAGAGAGAGAGAGAGAGAGAGAGAGAGAGAGAGAGAGAGAGAGAGAGAGAGAGAGAGAGAGAGAGAGAGGGAGAGAGAGAGAGAGAGAGAGAGAGAGAGAGAGAGAGAGAGAGAGAGGGAGAGAGAGAGAGAGGAGAGAGAGAGAGAGAGAGAGAGAGAGAGAGAGGGAGAGAGAGAGAGAGAGAGAGAGAGAGAGAGAGAGAGAGAGAGAGAGAGAGAGAGAGAGAGAGAGAGAGAGAGAGAGAGAGAGAGAGAGAGAGGGAGAGAGAGAGAGAGAGAGAGAGAGAGAGGAGAGGGAGAGAGAGAGACAGAGAGAGAAGAGAGAGAGAGAGAGAGAGAGAGAGAGAGAGAGAGAGAGAGAGAGAGAGAGAGGGAGAGAGAGAGGGGAAGAGAGAGGGAGAGGGAGGGAGAGAGAGAGAGAGAGGCAGAGGGAGAGGGAGAGAGGGAGAGAGAGAGAGGCAGAGGGAGAGGGAGAAAGGGAGAGAGAGAGCGAGAGAGAGGGAGAGGGAGAGAGAGAGAGAGAGAGAGAGAGAGAGAGAGTGAGAGAGAGAGAGAGAGAGAGAGAGAGAGAGAGAGAGAGAGAGAGAGAGAGGGAGAGAGGGAGAGAGAGAGAGGGAGAGAGAGAGGGAGAGAGGGAGAGAGAGAGAGGGAGAGAGAGAGGGAGAGAGAGAGAGAGAGAGAGAGAGAGAGAGCATAAAGACAATGAATAACTGACAGTGTGTGTGGACACTAAATACATTAACTACAACATTAAATATTAAACATTAAATATTAAATATATTAGTGACATGGTTAGGGAAGTATGCAAAAATGGTAATTTCTTACGGGGCAGGTATCAGTTCCGTTTCCTTTGTAACCAAAGGTGTTATTGTTATTTTCCAAAAATGAAAACCACCCTTTTCTAAAGGAAGAGCGGTTTGGATGAATATCCATTTCCGTACACTGCAGAACACTTGGGCGCCGAGGATCTAAGGACAATGAGAAGGGAACACAAGATTTGTCCTTGCTTTGATAGTTGTATAATATTAATTATGATTTTGAATCATAAAAAATACATGGAATAGTGACTGAGAGTGGCTCACGTGTTCTGTTATCGTCTAAGCGACCCCAGCCAGCCATGTGGATCTCCTCACCCTCCGCTGGTCTCTGACAGGGATTAGGAGGGAGGTCGATGGTGGAGAGACCCAGCACAAGTTTTATGTCTAGAGGAGGGTCCAGCTTCAGAAGCATGATGTCATATTTACCTGACTTAAAAAATATCAACTTCTTGGACTCAAAAAAAAAAAACTGGTTTTTCACTGGAACCTCACGCGTGCTTGCAGAAGAAATGTTCACCCAAGACCCTTGTTGGAGACGATCAAACTCTAACAACAATGGACTTCTAAAAAATCTTTAAATATGGAATGTATTGAGATTATGGTTAAGAGAGCTGACATTAAACATTTCACGAATTGAAAGAAGAGAGAATGAGAGACAATCTGTGTAAATATACTGTATATATTATGAAGTGAATTGTGTCTTTTGAAAAAAGTGTAATAAATTGTGATTCCTACACACACACACACACACACACACACACACACACAGAGAGAGAGAGACACACACACACACACACACACACACACACACACACACACACACACACACACACACACACACACACACACACACACACACACAGAGAGAGACACACACACACACACACACACACACACAGAGAAATACAGACACACACACAGAGAGAGACACAGACACACACACACACACACACACACACACACACACACAGACACAGACACACACACAGAGAGAGACACAGACACACACACAGAGAGAGACACAGACACACAAACACACACACACACAGAGACACAAACACACGCACACACACAGAGAGACACAGACACACACACAGAGAGAGACACAGACACACAAACACACACACACACACACACACAGAGACACAAACACACACACACACACACACAGAGACACAAACACACACAGAGAGAGAGAGACACAGAGACACAATGGAGGTCGAAGGAACAAATTTTCTTTTACATTTGCCTGTCCACATTGAAATACACTAAACCTATATATTTAATAGCACAAATTCCTACCCATTACTCCGACAGTGAGCTGCAGTGATGACCCAACGGTCGCTGAGCAGAGAACCTCCACATCTCTTGCTGTATTTTCCATTGGGAGCCTCGATTAACACATGGTATTTTCTTTCATCATCAGTGCAGTTACGTCCTCTATAGATTCTCTTTTTCAAGGACCTTGATGTGGCGCCTGAAAAGGGGAAAAAATATTCTCAGTCACTGTTCATACATGCACACACCTACACACACACACACACACACACACACACACACACACACACACACAAAGCACACACATATAGACACATACACACACACAAACACATTATTTTGTATGGCCATAAATTGTAATACTGGGTAAAAAAAAAGACATACAATCAAAGATGCAGCTGCGTTACATGTTAGCTTCATCGTATGCAGTGTCACCGCTCATCAACACTCAACATGAACAATATCTGTTGTGTATATTTGTATTTATTTCCAATAAAGCAGTGAAGTGAACAACTAGCAACTTTCCCAAGAGCAATCCAATGTTTCACTTACCAGCTGCAGGCTTCTCGTTAGTGATCCATTTTACAGGTTCATGTTTGTGGTGTCTTTCTGACTTAACTGCACCATCAAAAGACCAGAGCTCACTACATTCTGAATGTCATTTCAAACTCACCTGCCAGCATGGAGAGAAGAAGAAAAGCACAGATCTTCATCCTGGTCTTCATGGATCAGTTCAGATGTCTGACTCTCTAGGTGACATCTCCTCACGGTTTTAAATACAATTTATCAGAACGTTTCATCTCACCAGTACCAATCAGCTTCACTCATACAATCCACGCCATTCTATTGGCTGCAGAGTCCTCACAAACACTGCCTCCTCCTCCGTTATGGTTTTATCCAAGTATGGACACTGTAGAAAAATATCCACCACATCTCAGTTTCTGCATTGTGTAGTGTTGTCCGTACATGCAGGGAGTTTCTGTATTGTGTAGTGTTGTCTGTACATGCAGGGAGTTTCTGTATTGTGTAGGTTTGGCTGTATTTGCAGTGAGTTTCTGTATTGTATAGTGTTGACTGTACATGCAGGGCGTTTCTGTATTGTGTAGTGTTGTCTGTACATGCAGGGCGTTTCTGTATTGTGTTGTGTTGGTTGCATTTGCAGTGTGTTTCTGTATTGTGTAGTGTTGCCCATACATGCAGGGCGTTTCGGTATTGTGCTGTCTGAATATGAAACGCATTTTCTAAATGCTAGGAGTGTGTTCTCAAATTGATGTAGACATGTTCTTAATTTGCTTGTATTTTTCCTATTTGCGTGTGTTTTCTTAAGTTAATAACATTATTAATAATGACAATATAAAAAATAACAAGCAATAACCATTGCAGGAGACCTGCCTCTCCTTGTAGCACTGTTGCCTCACAGCAAGAAGGTCCTTGTTTCAAATCCCACCTGACCCAAGGGCCTTTCTGTGTTTAGTTTGCATGCTCTGATCTGACCAGTCACTGCCAGTTCAACTGGAGTTGGTCTGTGTCTGCAATATGTTGGGTGCATATTGGCTGCGTGGCATCACTCAGACTGAGTGTTGTGTTTGATAGCTGTCGGTCCATTTGTTGTTTGTTCTGTGTTATTAATTGGCAACCAATGTGTGGTGCTTTGAGTCTTGAGAAAACTAAATAAAATGAATTGTTATTAACATTTGACATACATTTTTCTTCTATTCAGTTCAGTTTGTTCATGAGCACTCGAACTGTTAGGCCGGTCATATTTAAATGGCTTAAGGATATCTTGTCAGCACTAAAATACATTTGCTTGTCTTTTTAACTTGGTGACAAAGCGAAATTAGTGTGTTAACCTGTTTAATGTGAATGGTTTAACAGTTACTAAAACAAAACATTTTTTTATCAAAGATATCATGTTTGTTCACTTTGGGTAAAGCTTAAACGACTGCTAGAATTAAACATTACAGTGTGTAATACAAGTAATTAAACTATTTAAACTTTGTATTAGCATTCACAGTCACCCCATACAGTTTATAACATTTACAGTTAAACTCAAGTTTTAGTTTTACCAATTAGGTCTATCCATGTGTAGTATTCAAAAAAAGGGTAAGCTGTAAACGTTATCGAACAATGTCCCTTTCATAAAGTTATGTAGCCTGTGGCACAAGAGAAAAGGGTGATAGAATGATACATATGTAGATAATCAAAACATGGAGGGATTTTGCATATCCTTCAACTCACAAGGATCAATCAACTGTCATCTTATGTGTGGACTGTGGAGGAGTGCAATCTACACTGGGAAGTTCAATCAGAGACAAATTAAACGGTCCCATTCCACTCCGCCTTTGTCTGTGGTGTTCAAGTGGTACCTTATCCCTCAATGTCTCTGCTGACCCTCCCAGCGTAAAAGTAATACGTGCCTGTATCTAGGTGGCAATGAAAAAGCAAAAGCAAAATGCCTTGTATACGGCAATGGCTATGTTTCTACATCAACTGAAAATGTATTGAAAAAGAATGGCACAAAACGTTTCGAATTTTGATCTGGGTGGCCTCGATCCCCATTTTGGCAAACCACTGTGTCAGTTATTGTCTGATCGTTTCAAAATATGGACATCATACAGTTTCTGAATTGAAAGCTATTGAATACAGTATATCAATACATAATGACCACACATGATCCAATTATGAATTGCCTGTATACTGCAAACAGTGTATAAATGTATAGATGTATTGATTCGTGTTAGACAAGCTGACAGGCTATGACTTTAGCTACACCTTGTTCATTTGAAAAAGCAAAATGACACGTGATGATTATATTAACACTTCCGGCATTCTCTAATGGCAATGTCTACAGACATTATACAATGTTCAGCAATGTTCAGCAAAGATTCAGGCAGATGACATGAAGAACGTCCAATTACGAGTAAGTTGATGCCCGTTCAGCAATCAATTGTCAATGTTACTCTGAATCTGGTACAATGGTCTGTTACTCTGAATCTGGTACGATGGGGTCTGCTAATCTGAATCTGCTACTATGGTCTGTTACTCTGAATCTGCTACTATGGTCTGTTAATCTTAATATGATACTATGGTCTGTCATTCTGAATCTGGTACAATGGTCTGCTAATCTGAATCTGCTACTATGGTCTGTTACTCTGAATCTGATACTATGGTCTGTTAATCTGAATCAGATACTATGGTCTGTTAATCTGAATCTGCTACTATGGTCTGTTAATCTGAATCAGATACTATGGCCTCTTGATCTGAATCAGATACTATGGTCTGTTAATCTGAATCAGATACTATGGTCTCTTGATCTGAATCAGATACTATGGTCTGTTAATATGAATCAGATACTATGGTCTCTTGATCTGAATCAGATACTATGGTCTCTTGATCTGAATCAGATACCATGGTCTCTTGATCTTAATCAGATACTATGGTCTCTTGATCTGAATCAGATACTATGGTCTGTTAATCTGAATCTGCTACCATGGTCTGTTAATCTGAATCTGCTACCATGGTCTGTTAATCTGTTCCATGGGGGACTGATGGATGTGTGCTCCCTGCCTCTGGAGCTTCAAATATTAAACAGACCCAATCATGCCAAACTGATGTGTATTCACATTCAATAAATGTTTCAAGACGGATGAGTTTGCCTGACAGTACTGACAAATACGACATAGAGTTTAAGTAATGTTATTTTTTAGTTTGTCTAAACCCTAGAAATTATCCAGACATACTTGACAACTGACAAGTTAGTAATCTTTTCTCGGTTTTGGCTGAGCAACTGAAGTCTGATTAAACCTTGAGGGAGTAGATTATACAGTTTCACAGATAGGTCAATGTTAGGGATGTATTGTCAGAATAGTTATATTTCATGTGTCCTTTCTCCTCTCATTTCCAATCGATTTACCGTAAATAACAGTCAGTAGTCTGCACACAAGCTGTATCATTGCAGCTTGCTGCTAATTCTGTGATGATCCATCTGCTCAAGGAAGGTCATTGACCAGTAGTGGATGACTTTGGGGAGGGGTACTACAGCAGCTTCCAACACATGGTTGTGAACAATCTTTTCCCCATATATCCACAGAGCAAAGACGGAGACGTAATTTCATTGAGTTAGTGTTGACATGCTCAATAGTGGCCTGGTTGGGGGAAATTAAACATTGATAAACTAGCATGCAAAAATCTTATCTTTATTTAATATTTTCCAGACTCCTGGTAATTCCTCATCTCCCTTATTCTGTGTTGTATTATACAAAGTATACTAGTCGTCCTGGTGTATGTATGAATTGTTTAAATAATACGATAACTCAATGCACATTTATACAGGCTACACCTAAACTCAATGGATCAAACCACCACTTAACAGACCAAAACTATTTTGTCACAAAGTCTTTATTTCAAGTGGTAGATCATTCTGAAAATGAGATCAGGGTTTTTAATTTTATGGTTGGTGTATCCAACTACACAGCCACTCTTCGGACTAGCTTCATTAATTTAAACCTGCTTGTTACAGTATTTACTGTAATTGTTGCCGTCCACACAGGACGCAGGATTGTTTTCCCTGAAAAAGGGGCGTGGTGACGAGAGCCTACTCTGGATCACGTATTGCCGGTTTGATGTATACGTTGGATATCTGATTTGGCTCATTCATACCATGGCTTGGTTAAATAGGATACTCATTTCTGAATGGCTGGAGGGGTGCGCAACTACTTTGCCTATTTTGATAAAAATTTGGAAAACTTTGCAATTTTCTGTTTTTGCTTAACGTCTTAAATTGTAATATGTTTTTATATTTTGTTTTCAAATAAAGTAAAAGACACGTCTACTGAACGTCTACTAGTCTTCATTCATTAGAATTCATCTAACCAATTGTCTTCACTGCTTCACTTCTTCATTAACTAACAATCAGCCATTCCAATGTCACTTTTACAGCTGCATAGTATTAATATATTCTATTGTGTTATTTCTTTAAGTTTAGGATATATATCACGTATAGATAATATTTATTTTAAAATCCTCAAAACATAATATGCAGGATCCGTGCTACTGTTTAAAAACATTGCTGAGTACACAAGCATTCAGGAGTACTATTCTTCCCTAAAGAATAATAATAATAGTTTACTGTAACCTAACCTACTACATCCCTCTCATTAATAGGTGTTAGGAGCACCACATCGTGGAAATGAAAGGATTTTGTTTTTGCATTGCTTACAGTAAAAGGAAATCTGCAATACGTTTGACAGGCAGGTAGATGGAAGAACTCTTTATTAACAGACTGTGTCTCAGTGTTGGCTGACAGATCTTATTTTTTATTCATGGTGAGTTGGATCCAGTCCCTGATTGGCTTGTAACACACATCTGTGGCTAGGGCCGAAACAGTACATACATCATCTTCACCTATACTATTATGCACTCCATGAAGCATAATTTGATTATTAGCAGTATACTCCACACCTCCACCAGAGTCTCCCTGCAAAACAGACATTAGAGAGAGCGAGAAACATTTTTTATTGCATACTTGATATCTACATTAAAATGTGTTACAATGAGTTAATTTAGTGGCTACTAACTGTGTGTGTGTGTGTGTGTGTGTGTGTGTGTGTGTGTGTGTGTGTGTGTGTGTGTGTGTGTGTGTGTGTGTGTGTGCGTGTGTGCGTGCGTGTGCGCGTGCGTACGTGTGTGTGTGTGTGCGAGATCGGCATTTCTAGATGCTTACCGGGCAGGTTTCAAAGTTTTTTCCACTGTAGCAGAAGGTGTTCTTCAGATCAGAGTGAAACCCATCTAGTGGACCAAGGCCTTCACATGCCACCATATTAAACTCAGCACATTGTAGGTGATCTGGTGGACCAACTGAGGATTCAGAGAGAAATTAATAGATTCATATTTCTGTTTATGAATTCTGATCCAGTTGATGATGTTTTTGTGACCTCTTAAAAACTATAATCTCTAAATTATTACTTCCTCTAATTTATATTTATAATAAAATAAGAGTTAAGCAGGTCTGTCACTGGTCAATGATTTCCAAAATAAAATGTCAGTTTTCTGGTAACAAACAATGCTGTTCGATGTTGATTTTATTGGTCAAAAATGTAATATCCCTGTGTCTCACTTTTTTCCCCCTTCTTAGGTTCAGCCATTGTGTGACCCCAGCCTGCCATGTTAACCTTCTGTTTCAGTGCTGGTCTTGAACAACCCTGAACAGGAAGCTTTATTGTTTTCATGAATGTTAGTTTGTTGAGGTCTAGAACTGGGGACAGCTCCAGAAGCATGATGTCATGATGGAGGACTTTTGTGTTGTTTTTTTCGTTTAAGTTATGCTGGCGCTCCACTGGAACAGGTACCTCATGGAGATCTTGTTGGGTAAATGGGCTTTTCTCGTGTTGGCCAAACTTTAATATCAAGGGTCTGTAATAACAAAATAATAAAACAAAATATGATTATAGAAATGGCATTGTTGTAGTGGTACCTTTTCAAAATAGTGCTTGTGCCACCACACAGACAAACAAACAACCAGCCCAACACTTCACCCTGCCACACACACACAAACGACAAATAAAAAACACACTACACTTGTCTATCAGCTAAGAATACACCTACTCAACAACAAAACACCCTTTCTCTACTTTAGCCCACAGTAAGCAACACTAACAACTCATATGTTGTTTAGCAGAGAGCCTCCAAAGAAATTTTCACAGAGAGCACAAACTCACGCTGACAGACACTGGCTTGACACGAAACTTTAACCACCCACCCTTCGTCGGCACAGTGAGCGGAAATGATGACCCAACGCTCGGAGAGCAGAGAACCTCCACAGAAACCTCCATTAGTATCCTCCACAATCACATGGGACTGTCTTTCATTCTTCTTGCAGTTCTGTCCTCCATAGATTCTCTTCGTTAAAGACGTTGATGAGGCGCCTGCACATATTGCATACTAAATACATCACCAGACAATACCTTTTCTGTAACATGAATCATTTGTAATAATATTGTTTTCATGGATTGTTCCAGATAATCTACATATTATTAAATGCATATCTTTCTCAAATGTCTTATTAATATCAAAATAAAGCAAAACTCGTGTAATGTAACAGGGTGGAACGCAGTTTCAAACCTTGTTACATAACAGGGTTGAAGAATTCATGCAAGAATTACCCAAAGCTTCATAGGAAATTAGTAAATAATTTTACAGTGCAAAGAACAACAACATCTGATATGAAATTTGCACCACGTGGCAAAATTCAAATCAGATGTTGTTCTTTGCACTATGAAAACATTTTTTGTCCATAAAATAGTTTACTGTGACTTTTTTCTGGCAACAGAGTTGAAAAATTAAGCTTGACAAGTTCCATCTGAATATAAGATAACAAAATAATAAGAAAGATGGGAGGAGAGACTTGCCTTTTATGGGATAATGCTATCAGAAATGCTTTGCTGATGTAATTCTACCAAAAAGGATATCAGAAAGTTCAGACCATATATTTAATAGGGGGTAAATGTGTCAGCGTGACGGGGTTGAATTAAACTGAGGGACTAACACAAATGCTGTAATTTATAAGAAAAATCTTAAATTATTTTTTCAAAACACTATATATTTACTAAGGCGAGAAATTTTTATTGCAATAAAATCTAAAGTTTGGAATAATTTTAACATTTAGGACCATACATAATTGATGAAAATGTAAATTTGACAAATGAGGACAACACATTTGGATGTTCCATAGAAACACATACATTACAAATTGATTAAAAAAACATATTATTTAACTTCCACTACATGGAAAATAAACGTAGTTCTATGATTTCATGTTGTATTTTTTAGATAATTATTTTTAACAACACCCACAGAACGGGTTGGGGACTTAAACTAAAGGGTACCAATCCCAGAGAATGGCTGTAGCAGCGTTAAATGTTAGCTTCACCAACTGTAGTTTCAAACCCTCAACATGAGCAATGTCTGATTCATTATATATATATATTTATATAAAATGAATCAGACATTGCTCATGTTGAGGGTTTGAAACTACAGCTGTATATATAAATACTAGGGCTGTCAAAGTTAACACATTAACGTCACTGATCATTTTAGAGCTGTCGTAAATAGGACAGAACCTAGCAAGCAATGGATAAAGAAAAGGGTATGTTTTAATGGCAAGTTCAGCTTTTCCCTTTCCTTTAGTATATTACATAGCTTTTCATGCATGTAAAAGGTCTGAAAAGTTACAAAGCACATAGTCCACGCCAATGGGAGCTACTCTCTCTCACGGAAAACACTGCTCCTGAGCTTAAAGAAACAGGAGCTAAAACGGAGCGTTTCAGACAGAGGGTGAACAGAGGTGCTGCAGATCCAGGCAGTTTAGAAAAATTGTTTATTGAACATTAAAATGCGTAAACCTATTCCAATAGAACTCCTAAATAAAGGTATGAACCTGAAAATTTGCATAATAGGGCCCCTTTAAATGTGCTTTATAAAAACATTTTACATTGACTGACATTTGACAGCTAATGAAGGTAGATGTCCAGTTACCTAGCCTATTTGTTAGCCCGAAACATCTCGCTTGGGTCAGGAGCCTTTTTTATATTACCCCATGTGAGGTTGGACACAACTGCATTCTGATTTTCTTAAGAAATGTGAGTGAGCTTTGATACTGAAGTAGCTATGGAGCATTTAGCTGATCAATGTACCTGTTATGAACGCGTGTGTTTTAGTCAGAACGCAGAAATTAAAGTTGAGGCCACTAGATTTGACACAATCCACATCCTATGAGGTATGGGTTCAGTCTTGTTAGACAGAAACTTATTTGCATGTTTTGTAATGCGTGTTTGCAGTGTTGAAGTCATACATATATAACAATGGTGTACCTAGCTAAGCACAGACTTAAATGTCAAGGAGCGTAGTCTAGTAGTCATCATTACTTAACTAAGGTTTCAAACCAACATAGAGAGAAGAAGAAAAACCCAGATCTTCATCCTGGTCTTCCCGGATCAGTTCAGATGTCTGACTCTCTGGTGACATCGCTTCACATTTTTATACAAAATGTATCCAATCCTTTCATCTTATCATGTGTAAAATCCACATCATTCTATTGGCTGCAGAGTCCTCACATACACTGACTCCTCCTTCATGGTTTTATCCAAGAACGGACACTGTTGAATACTATCCACCACATCTCAGGCTGAGGTGGACCTTCAATGTAGTTTAGATAGTAAGATTTTTTTTTAAAGAAAAAAAAGGACAGATATCCAACCTTTTAAAAAAGTTTTAAAATCCGTCAGTCTCAAATCAATTAAGCTTATAAGGAGATGATATGTGAACAGGTTCCAGAACAGGTTATACATTTTCTTTATGTGCCTGTAATAACTCTTTTTTCCCTCAGATTCATTTGGTACGATCAGGTTGATGTCTTAAAAGAAAGGCATTTTTTTTATTAACTAAATGTGAAACCAGTTTTGGTTGGTGGATAGCAGCAAAAGCAAAAGCATGGCAGTAAGTGACAGCAGTGTGCAGCAACAGTGTGCAGCATTTGGAGCCAGTGCTGTGGGTGAAACTGGCTTAATAACCCCACGCTTATGTGAATGGTTGACTGATGTGATGCGGAGTATAGCTGATGTCTAAATAGCTCATCTGAATTAGCTCTTCCAAGGCGTTGCCTCATTTACGTTAAAAAAGTCACTCAGTATTTGGGCGCATCTTGCATTTATATACAGTAAATAAATATGTGTTAATTTGTTAGATTAATCTTATTATACCCAAGACATATCAGAGCTATTCTGCTAGAAGAGGTCCTAATGTAAGCTACCTTACAAAGTCCACGCAATGAAAGGTTACCTGTCAATCAAATGTCAATCAAACGTCAATCATATAAAAAAGTTTTTCTCTGACAAATGAAACCATAAATGGTTATTTTCTATGACCCAAAAGGAAAATATGCTTTAGAATTGCAGCAGTGTTCTCCATGTACCTTCACTACTTGGCTACTTTCCCTTCTTCAGAATTATGCATATTAACATATTAGCATACAATTCACAAAACAAACCAAGAAAAGAAGGTTCCTGAACTTTCCAACTGTATGTGCTTTATATTCAGCAGAGCTTAGGACTCTTTGGGGCTTGACATCTTTTATTTGTCCTACTGGCCTCTGGACATCTTGGCAGCCCTAATATGACATTGGTTGGCATAGCAACTGCGTGACAGAGACCACAGACTATGTTAACTTCTTTAATATGACTGGTTGTACATTTACCTATATCTTCCATCCAAGATATCATGCATTTTTATGTTCAAGCTTCAACTGTTAGAATTAAACATTACTGTGTGATATATGTACAATATAAGTTGTTATAATTTTTAGATATTGTATTTGCATTCACAGTTACCCCCATACAGTTTTAATAGTGGGACTTCAGATGTACTTTTACCGATTAGGGCTATCCATGTGTAGTATCCAAAAGAGTGTGAGCTGTAAACGTCATCAAACAATGTCCCTTTCATAAAGTTATAAAGTCTGTGGCCAAGAGACAGGTGTGTTAGAATGAGGCGTGTGCAGATATTCCAAATAAGTAGTGAATTTACACTTCCAGCCACACACATGTTATAAATTGTGTGTAGAGGTGTTTACTAATCTGGCTAGTTTTATCGGAAACAAAATAACAAATTATTTTTGAGCTGTTGGACTAATAAGGCACGTTGTCCTTCAATGTCAAAACTGACGCTCTCCAAGTAAACATCCCATGGACACATGTGGCAATGCCATCAAGCATATTTCCTGGATTTAAACAAAATGTGTATATATATATTAAGTCTGTTTTAGGTATAAGTAGTTTTAATACCATGGACTTCACAATATCCCAAAGGAGCAGCAAAAGAGTCAGAGGACTACAAATTGAAATCAATGAATCTTTTGTAACAGCTTGAAGTGTCCGGAAATACAGTTTTCTACAATCGCTAACAAGCGTTGACCTGTACTTCACATACTTTTTCAAAACTCTTAACACAGCAACACTCCTACATCACACAATTAGCCAAATACAACATGTTCTGCTCAAAACCACATTCTGTTAAATAAATACAGACTCCACATTTCAAAATGCATAAAAGCTTTGTCTACATACTAACTCTGTCAAAACATCACAAACCAGACTCGAAATCAAATACTTTTGTCAAAACACTAGCAAATTTTCTATCCATGAGAAACATACACAGAAATCATAACACAACGATTTTCAAATCACTAACATTTGATTGCATTACAAAAATTTCATTACTTTTCATGTTTCAGTTCTACCTACATACAATACAGTTGACTATGAATTGCAAAGTTTTTTTATAATTCACTTTCCTTTTACTGTGAACTACTTCACATGTTTGAGTGTTGAATGTGTGCATTTTTGGCACATACTATCTAACAGTGAATGAGTCATCTTTACTTTATAGAATGTAGGTAGGCCTAAAGTAAAACAAATGTGACAGATTTGCTACTGTAAAACATTATTAGCAACATGAAATTGCTGCCAATGAGCTATAAAAAGGTTCTTTAGACGAAAAAAATACACACACATGTACAATCCACATTCGCATTCAGACTGGTGGCCTACTGTGAGACAAAGCAACAGTAATGCTATAAGAAGTGTGAATTACTTATCTGCAATGTAGATTGTTAAAAACCCTTGATAATGGAAGCCAGGGTTGACTGTCTGATATTACAGTAGGCTGGACTTTTTCACTAGCCTCTCTCAGTGATATACTGTACATACCATGGTTTACTGTATTACATGGTCTATGCTGGTGGCTTTTACAGTATTACATCAGGGACAACAGCTCTTAATATCCACTGAAACCACCACACATTCGTACTACGATCCTCTACTTCTCCTTTTCCATTGCTCCGTTCCAGCTTATCCTCTGCCTGGACCAGCTATTCCAGCTATTTCTTCCTGGTCATCGCTCTCATCCCACTATTCCTCTCCCTTGTCCAGACATTATTTTTCCATCACCTCTCCTGTGTGTTGTTCTGTATCCACATTGAACAAAATCTATCTAAAATGTCCCCTTTTAACTGTGTATGTACAGGTATGTGTGTATGTCAGTGAAATAAATTTTGTAACCTGTCTATGTATTTAAATGACATTTGGAATCAGATGTTGTTGGTTTACTTTACACAATTCACAGTAAATCAGCTATTTTCCAATGTGTCAATAATATTTTCATTCCAAAATGCTTATCAGATGTTTCAATATAGCTTTTGAGCTGCTGTTGTCACAGAAGAACAGGATTTATACTGTATTTAAGATTTTGAACATTGTACTTTCATTTCTGGCACGCTGTATGAAATCTTTGTAAATAAGTCAAGAAAGATCCATCATTTTGGTGTTGGGTCAACTTGTATGTAAATAATATTTAAGCATTTTAGAAACGTGTTAATTGATTGTATATTGTTAGATTTCATCCTATCAAAGATTGAGTTTGATAAGAAGGCTCCACTCTTATCTTATTTTGATTCCAATCTATACAGGGAATGCTGGACTAAGAGCTGAAAGTCTTAAAGCTTGAAGACACAGATTATGAATTTACAACTCACTGGTTCACAAAATTTAGATTAACTAACTAATCATTTTCAAATAATAGCCCGTATCAACTCTCTTTTGTAAGGCAGCCAGGTGAAGATAGAGCACCTGAAATGGTGGAAATGTTTAAAGTTTCATCCACCCTACCACTGTAACTGTCAGTTTGGGCAATAAAATGTTTAAGGCTGCAATAATCAAATCCATTTCCATGGGAATGAAATGGCTTTTATGACCGATTTAATTCACCAACTGACACGTGCATATTCTCAAAGGCGTTATTTAGTTTGGGCTGGTATTTCTCTGGAAATCCACTGAGTAGTTTCCTTATCAGGCTGTAAGAGAACAAAGGTGTTTTAATCAGCAGTTTTAGCTTGTAATGTAGGAAGAGATGTTTAAGAAATAGCCTAACATAAATAATTTTTACTCTCCCAAAACCTAGATATGAATGTAGACGTATAATTTGTTTTAAATATCATATAATTAGACAATTTGGTTTAGTGCACTATCTATTTAAACCTCAAGACTCCACAGGGACTGGAAAGCAATACGCTTATTAACATTCCAGCTCATTCTTGTTCCATAAGTTACACAATAATGACATTTGATATGTGTTTTATAAACACAAAGTTTTTTGTGATAATATAATCATTTAACTATATATTTGCTTTTGAGACCTTGTGTGATATAGAAAATAAACTACACTAGGCTAAGGCACTTAGATGACAATGGTTTTAAATAGTTAGTAAGCAGTTGAATGGATCTAGAGTTGAGGAAGAGAGTCCCACTATTATGAGGAGTCTATTATTGTTGAATATGTAAACACCCACACACCAAGTGCTACTGCTACCTGTTTATACTAGGTGAGAGTAGAAACTGAAACTTTTTTTTTCTCCATTATTTCTATGATACATCTTTTTAGATCAATGGTTGTGTTATCGCTTTGTAATATTGTAAAAAATATATATATAATTTTTTTTTTAAAGGGTTAAACCATTAAACAATTATTTTTGAATTATAATGAACAGTGAGAGCATGATGGGATTTTGAGCCACACATGCTTCAAGTTTGATGTTTCAGAGATTGGGGGTAATTTGCATGATAATGTATGTGTGTAATAACAGCCTATATCCTGGACACTTCAGAGTACACGGTATTCAGAATACTAGCATACTAGCTTTTGATGTTAACACCTAATTTCTGTATGTCCTGGAAACAATTTCTCCAGGCTTCACCAAAACTAGTTTGCAAGTTGACCACTCTTGATAATATGTTGTGATGAGGGAAGTAGCTTAGTGTAACAAGCAGAGTTAGCACATCAATTGCAGCCAGTCATACATTTCTTAAATCAGGCGTGAAAACACTACCTGTTCCCCTTTACTGCTACAACAGAATAACAAGTACTTGAGAGAGATTCCACAAAACATAGGAAATGCTCTGTAATACACAAATAAGCCGTTTTTTCACTCTAAGTAAATAAATAGGGTGTCAGTGACTTACTTTTGATGAGTCAATGTTTATTCCTATGGCTTCATTGCCTTTGGAAAGAGAAAGGGCAGCTACATACAGCTCTCTGCTATGCTGGGGGGGGGAGGGGGGGGGCTTGGAGGGGGGGGGGCGAGTGAGACTAGGGGGTGTGTCTCTGAGAGGAAGAGCAAGTTTGTGTCCGCGTGTTTGTGTTGGTGTGTGTGTTTGTGTCTATGTGTTGTGCCCGGTTGTTGAGCAGAGAACCTCCACAGAAGTTAATAGGTTTTGGGGAAATCCCCACAAACACATGGTACTGTCTTTCCTCATTCCGACAGTCACGTTAAAGTTAAAGTTGTTTGATGTGGCATCTGAAAGGTATAACAAAAACGCAGAAGATATTCAATTATTGTAGGTATTGGTCATTGCTTACATACCATTTACACAATACACACACATACACACGCACACATAAATACATTCTTGACATTATTATTTCTGTATCAAATCTGACTCCCATGGCCTCCCAATTGCAAAACAAATAAAATACCATCGCCCAGTGCCCATCTTGAACCAACAAATGGCACAAAAATACATAGAACTGTCATCTACCTGTAGGTTAAGACATGTGCAATGCCCAGAGAGCCGATATGCCACAGCCACATGATTCCTACTGCCAGGTCAGCTGGGGACACTCTTTATTTTTTGTTTTAACACATGACAGGGGACTTTTCCTCGAGACAGCTTATCACTTAGAAACCATGAAGCTCTTTAACACTTTACACCCAGCATGGAGTGAAGAAGAAGAAGAGCCCTGATCTTCATCCTGGAGCTCCTGGGTCAGTTCAGATATCTCCGACTCTCCAGCTCACAGCTCTACACGTTTTTAAAAGTAATGTTTCACGCCTCTTCATCATGAATTGACCAATCAGACTTACACTTTAACCTCAGTTTGATCCTATTAGCTGCCATCTCACAGTTTTTTTTTGCTTGTTTTTTGCTGAATATGGATATTGTAGAATTACAATCCGTCAGTGAATTTGATATAAGCAATAAAGACAGGTCCGAGGGTTGTCTGTCATTGTTTGATAGTGGTGAAAAGTTTGCTTAAAATCAAGTTTTGCTAGCATGGATATGGGCTCAAACTGACAGAGTGCTTTATTTTTTCATTTCTCGAGTTTTAGCATCTAGCACTTTAACCAAAACCCTGCTGTTCATACCAACATCATCATCCAATAATCTTTTTTTCCCATGCAGGACTTTGAGAACAAACAAATAACAACAATTATTCTTCAATTTAATTACAATTATTATTCAATTTGATGCATTGAATAAACATTTATTTCTACTAGACTCCTAGACAGTTGCAGCCGGTCATTATGGTATGGCCTTGCCCCACCAACAAAAAAAAAAAGAAAAGAAAAAAGAAAGAAACAATTATATACAATATATTATAATACAAGGGAATTGTAAACGGAATGGCACTAAAAAGTTCCCAAAATTAGATGCTATAGTGAAAAAGTATAGGCAAAATGCAAGTTGTGAAAATCATAACAAGATGACAATAGGATGGATCGCAAGCGGGTGTGCCATTTAGTGGGCCGGCCCCACGTCTGCACGTTCGGTTCAGCCGCGCATGCGCTTTACTGTCGTTTAATGAGCGCTCAACTCGTGGAGCACGTCAGGCTAGGAAATCAAACGTTTTACGCCCACATCAACCAATCGAGCTTGAAAAAAAAAAAAAGTTTTTAACAATGAATGGTTCACGAACAAAAAGTGGCATAGGAGAATTTTTATTTAGTTTCCCTTGTTTTTTTACCTGTGTGGACCAAATCGGGGTATAAGAATTTAAAACCCCCGTCAGAATGGCCAGTAAAAGGTTATTTGCGTACTTTAGCTACTTTTGCGATTTTCTGAGAAATTGCCTGCCACTGTGTACATTTAATGAATGTAGGACAGGCTATAGCCTAGACTCCATTAAAATAGTAATTAACAACAATAGGCCTGCCCTGCAGTATAGCTGATGTGTGAGTTGCTCTTCCGAATAAGCTCTTCCAAGGCGTTGCCTCATTTACATTAAAATGTTAAAATATTGAACTGGAATTCTACTTAAAGACACTCAGTATTTGGGCGCATCTTGCATTTATATGCAGTATATAAATATGTGTTAATTTTGTATTAGATAAACCCTATTATACCCCAGACATATCAGAGCTATTCTGCTAGAAGAGTCCTAGTTTAAGCTACTTTACACAGTATACGCAATGAAAGGTTACTTGTCATTCAAATGTCAATCGAACGTCAATCATATAAAAAGGTTTTTCTCTGACCAATGAAATCATAAGGGGTTATTTTCTATGACTCATGAGGAAAATATGCTTTAGAACTGCAGCAGTGTTCTTCATGTACTTTCACTTCTTGGGTGACTGTCCATTCTTCAGAATTTAGCATATTTCTTATTAGCATACAATTCACAAAACAAACAAAGAAAAGAAGGTTCCTGAGCTCTCCAACTGTATGTGCTTTATATTCTTTTACTTGTCCCACTGGCCTCTGGACATCTTGGCAGCCCTAACATGACATTGGTTGGCATAGCAACTGCGTGACAGAGACAACAGAGTATGTTAACTTTTTAATATAATTAGATTTTTCATTTACCTTAATCTTTCATCCAAGATATCATGTTTGTTCAATTTGGATGAAGCTCCAACTGTTAGAATTAAACCTTACAGTGTGATACACAAGTTGTTATGATTTTTAAATGTTGTAGGCCTATTTGCATTCACAGTTACCCCATCCAGTTTGAATTGTGGGACTTCTGTTGTAGTTTTACCGATTAGGGCTATCCTTGTTTAGTATGCAAAAGAGGGTAAGCTGTGAAAGTTATCAAACAATGTCCCTTTCATAAGTTATGGAGTCTGTGGCCAAGAGACAGGTGTGTTGGAGTGAGGTGTGTCTAGATAACCCAAATACAGATCGAATTTACGTACGTTTCCAGTCGTGCACATGTTAACTGTTATAAATTGTGTGAAGAGGTGTAATCTGGCTAGTTTTATCGGAAACCAATTAACAAATTATTTTTGAGCTGTTGGACTAATAAAGCACGTTGTCCTTCAATGTCAACACTGATGTTCTCCAAGTAAACTTAACAAAATACTGCTTTTGAGACCTTGTGGGATATAGAAAATGAACTATACTAGACTAAGGCACTTAGATGACAATGGTTTGAAGTAGAGAGTAAGCAGTTGAATGGATCTAGAGCTGAGGAAGAGACCTACTATTATGAGGAGTCTATTATTGTGGAATATGTAAACACCCACACACCAAGTGCTACCTGTTCATACTAGAGTAGAAACTGAAACTGAGAGCCAAGGTCAAAGTCAAGGTATTTATGTACAACTGGCCAGGTTTTGCCACTGTAAGTTGCTCCTTTTTTGTCACATATATTAAAAGTGATAGTTAAATATAATCTAAGAAATATAATATAATAGGTAAAATTATATGTGTCTGTGTATTACAGACCATGTGTTTAAAACTCCACATTCATACCAGTGTTTTGGGGGAGTAGAAATTATTTATGTTTGGCTGTTTCTTAGACGTTTCTTCCTACATTACAAGCTACAACCGCACACAGTAAAACACCTTTGTTCTCTAACAGCCTGATGAGGAAACTACTCAGTGGATTTCTAGAGAGATACCAGCCCAAACTAAATACAGGCTTTGAGAACATGCAGTTAGTGAATTAAATCGGTCATAAAAGAGGTTTCATTCCCATGGAAATGGATTTGATTGTCGCAGCCTTAAACATTTTATTGCCCTAGCTGACAGTTACAGTGGTAGGGTGGATGAAACCTTAAACATTTCCACCGGTCATTTCAGGTGCTCTGTCTTCACCTGGCTGCCTTACAAAAGAGAGTTGATACGGGCTATTATTTGAAAATGATTACATTTGTATTATTCTACATCGTGTGCATCCTATCAAATATTTAGTTTTATCAGAAGGCTCCCTTCTTATCTTATTATTATTCCAATCTATACAGGGAACGCTGGATTAAGAATTTAGAGACATCAATCTTAAAGACACAGATGATGAATTTAGGACTCGCTGGTTCACAAAACTTTGATTGAGGCAACCCACAGAGTCTATGGCAAACTATTAAACTAAGGAACTATTTATGTTATTTTATAATATACTGCACAGAGAACCTCAAAATAGCTACACAGCTGCCCATGTGTTAAAATATTGTTTTCTACTGCGCTCACTTGGATTTTTGCATAATCGATGTACATCATACCCTGTTTATGTGCAACATTTCCGGACACTTGAAGCTGTTAAAAAAGATTAATTCACTTGAATTGTAGTCCTCGGACTCTTTTGCTGCCCCTTTGGGATCGTGTGAAGTCCTTGGCATTAAAACTACTAAAACATATATATATATATATATATATATATATATATATATATATATATATATATATATATATATATTATATGCATTGCCACATGTAATAATAACAATAATAATCTATTTTATTTTGTTTTTAGCGAATTTCTCAAGACTCAAAGCGCTGTACACAAATTGGTCGCCAGTTAATTACACAGAACTAACAGCGTATGGACCGACAGCTATCATACACAACACTCAGTCTAAGTGATACCACGGCAGACAATTTGCGCCAGACTTGCTCAACCAACATATTACGACAGACTTGCTCACACACATGGGACACACAGACCGACTCCAGGTGAATTGGCAGTGACTGGTCAGGGCACTGGTAGGAGAATGGAGCATGTTTTTGATGTCCATGTTAAATTGTTATAGTCTCACAAAAAGCTTTATATGAACACACTTTAATTCCTTGGCTTTCGGTACGTCATGATCTGATGCCGGTATTTTTGCACTGTGTGTTTTGTTATGTTAATGGTTCGCTCGTTGTTTTTAGAGATTTTACGTGTTTATACCTGTACAGCACTTTGGTCAACGTGTGTTGTTTTTAAATGTCCCATATGAATAAATTTGATTTGAAATTTGATTTGATGAGCTGGAGGCTGTGGAGTCTTGAGTTGTTGTTTTTTAAATATGTAGTATCACCAAAGGTCTGTTAAAAAGGAAATAAGACAAGGATGATGCATGCCAGAGAACGTTTGCATTTTTACGAGGACCTTCGTTCCCAACAACAGTCTGGGGATGCATTTCATATTTCATTCACACTTGTTATTGTTAGGACTTGAAATTGAGAAATGAGAAATTAACACTAGCCTGGAACTTTTTAAATAAAGATATATTTTTTGCATGCTTATTCATTAAACGTGTCTGTCAACAGTGTTTGTGTGAAGCCTGAATATTTTTTTGAAATAGAGATAGGCCTAGTGGTATCGCTTTAAAACGTTCTAAATGTTTTGTCCAAACCAGGCCACCAAAGAACATATCAACACTAACGCAATGAAACACGTGCTGCGTTTCAATAGTCGTTCAACATGCCCTCGTTGAGATCGGCCCTCGGAGGGCTGAGGGAGCGAGTGAACAACTATGGTCACTCCAGAGGTGAATATCACCTACAATGCATTGCTGTTATGCATTTGGTGCGAGAAAAACCATCAATGGTTAGGGGGCAGCACTGCACGCAAAACGCCAGTTGTTCACCACCGAAAGTGAATATGAATAAATTAAGAAAACACATGTATAGCAAATAGACAAAAAAAATGCAAATTAAGAAATAATAGGGACACTTTTGTATTTTGTTCAAAAAACACTCAAGGAAACACTGAGGGATTGAATAGAAGGATCACTTTATTAACTTACTGTAATAAATAAACTAGTTTAATTGGGGAACCTTGTTTTTTTTTATTAGCATTAATACACTGGAAGTCAATCTGGATCTTTGTTAACATTCATGGATTGGATGTAATTATGATGTGTCTAATAACTTAAATACATTTCAGGGATTACTTTAATACCTTTGGGGGATATGCGGGATCTGGTCATATATTTCAATAAATTGGAGTACAATTTGGAATCTCTAACTTTAACATTTTGTGGAGATATCTGTGATCTTTTCAAAACGTTAAATTACTTGAAGGGAACAAATATATTTAAAATGTATTTTCTATAATTTTACTCTATTAAAATGTGAAATCTGGGATATGCTGGTTAACTTTTAGACGGTAAGAAGTGAAATATGCTGGTTAACTTTCAGAGGGAGGAGTGAGATTAGTTTGTTAACTTTTAGAGGGAGAAGTGAGATTATTTTGTTAATTTTTAGAGGGACGAGTGATATAAACGGGTTAACTTTTAGAGGGAGAAGTGAGATTATTTTGGTAACTTCTAGAGGGAGGAGTGATATTAGCTTTTAGAGGGAGGAGTGATATAAACAGGTTAACTTTTAGAGGGAGGATTGATGATTGATGAGGATGGAGAAGTGGTGTTTGGTTCAGGCATGCTCCCTCATGGTCTTATCGATCCACTCTCTGATGAAACACACATCAATGAACTCCATCTCTGGTTTACATTTATCTCCAGCCTCTGTGGAGAAGACACCATGAAGCATTTTACCAGACTCCAGACCACCACCAGCATCAGCCTGGAGAGAGAGAGAGAGAAAGGGGGGGGGGGGGGGTAGAGAGAGACGACAACAGAGAGTAACTGACACAGCAGTATTATATATTATAATTATTATTATTATTATTATTATTATTATTATGATTATTTTAGTGACAATTTTACAATAATAATAGTAACTTTCATTCAAGAGCGCATTTCAAGCAACACATGGATACCTTACAAAAAATAGGAAGAAACAAAGCAAATGAAATTAGGTAAAGAATAACAGACATGTTGAGACAGTTCCGACATAGGCCTGACAGAACTCCTGTGAGTCTTTCAAAGGTGCCAGGGACTCCACATTCCGGGTTTCCAAGACGATAGAGTTCCATGGGGTAGAGGCAGCCACACTAAATGCTTGGTCCTCAGAAGTCCACAATAAAATGAATTATTTTTATTATTAACTACAACTTAAGTTTAGTCAAATGAGGAGTTGAAGTAGTCCATTTTGTCTCGAGGACTGATAAGACCATTCAGTTTAGATTACACTCTGTCATAGCTCACTGCTGACTTGGTCCAACAGAGTTTGCATGAAAACTTGTCTATGTGAACATGGGGTTATGTGATATAGCTGATTAAGCTTATCCTCTGTGTAAGTGTGCCAACATATGTGTGTGTGTGTGTGTGTCTGTGTGTGTGTGTGTGTGTGTGTGTGTGAATTCAAAATATAGTCTAAAACATTCAATATAAATGTATTACATTTAACGTTTTATATTAAAATATACAACGTCAATAGGCTTTTTCATAGAGCTGATATGATAATACTATTGGTACAAGACCAGTTGAAGGATATTAACATATCACACGTAGGCAAATCATTGTTGAAAAGAATACTATGCCTGTGTGACTGGACTCATTGTGTGTAAGTGTGTAAGACATGATAAGCAAAACATTATAACTGAACACTTCAGAGTCTGTTAGCATAACTGCAATACATAAGAAAAGTAGATAGTATTTCTGGATAGCACCAGTTACTGTATTGCACCTTAAATCGGACTCTTAATCTCGTTGTATGCAACGACAATAAAGACTATTCTATTCTATTCTATTCTATTCTATTCTATTCTAGACGTCTTGGTTCAGCTATTTTTTAAGTTAAATTAATTTCTAATGTACAATTTGGCAAGTTTAAATAAACAGAAGGGCAGGTAAAGCTACATTCTGGTACTCAAACAGGTTAACATTGGATTTGAATGCATATTCATTACGTTTTTAGGAGCAAGATCTCTTCCCAATTAACCTTAAAAGTGACTCAACCCTGACAACAAATGAGTGTCTGTTGAGGTGTTTCAAGTTCTTTGATCTGCCAAAATAATGAATAAACTAACTGGTGAATATTGCATTGAATTGAGAACAATAGAAGTTCATGTTGTGCCATCTCAAGCCCTTAAGTTATGCATCAGGACAACTTAAATGGTATTTTAAATGTAATTGTGTGACTTTGAGGTAGCACCCAGCTCACGGTCTATGTGCTATGTGATTGCTCATTCTTTCTCAATGTATCTCTCATACATCATTAATACTGATGCTGAAATTAACTAAAACCTGATTGTTGAGAATGTGAGAGCAAAAAAACTTTCAGATATTGATTGTTCAATGACAATTCTAGTTTGAACTGTCAGTAAAGACCTCAAGCAACTTAAAAAGGTCTTTTATTATTTTATAATCCAACATATCAAAGAAATCAACGCACTATAAAACTGGAACAATTAATATAATTCATCCCTGAAACAACTAGCCACAAGCCACATACGTCTATTTGATCACTACAGAGTTTAGATAAACTTTCCAATTCAAGACAACAGTTGACTGGTGAACACACGCTCACTCGTGTATCATCTTAGCAGTAGATCAGGAAGGAAGTTCAAAATGTCTGCATGTAAATTGACACTGTGGCATACTTGTATCTGGTTAATTAAATACAGGAATCCATAGTAACAGTGAGCACTATTTAATTTTTATGTAATGGCATTTTCATCATCATTTGACGAATTATTGACAATTATTAGCTAATCATCTAAGTATCCACTCAGTGTCAGATATATCACAAAACCAAAGAAATAATAGAAGAATCTCTGTCAATTTCTATCATGTGTATATTACATGGCTTGTCCTGCATTCATATGGCGTCAGGTGTTCTGAGGTTTTTCAGAAAGCGTCCAGGAAGTTTTACATAGAAATTCCTTGCATTTGAGTTTCACAAAGCGAAGCTTGATATCAGTTTTATACCAGAGTTGAAGAACTTGTTTGACAAGAAGGAATATGAAAAACACAATAATTGTGCACAGTAGTAGGTGGTGTCACTAAGATATTAATAAATCCTTCAAATATTATGCCAGATGACGGCACAGGATATCCAGGCCATGCACTTTTTTTTATAACTGCACAGAACAAATAAACTTTAATTGCTTCACCAAAGCGTCAGTGTAATTTGGCTTAGAATGTTGATAGTAAGACTATACTGTAGCATACTATTTTCAGTTGACACTATGTAGTACCACTGCTTGACAGTGGAAACTGTTAGTACTGTAAGTATTGAGAATTGTTTTTAGGATTTGGCTTTGATAAAAAAAGTATCCACAACATGACAGAGCCATAAAATAAAGTAAAATTCAAACCTAATCTACAGATGCAAGGGGGGAAGGAGTTCTAAAAACTATAGTTTGGAAGTTTGATGTGCCCCCCAAAAATTTGTCAGTCAAATTGTATTGATATTTTTTCAAACCATAAACCAGTAGAATAGTTTTGTTTCCATGAAATGCTTTAAAACCTTTTTCTTGTAAATAATTTTCCCAATAATTAATGGTGTGCATTTTTTATGAGGGTGTGTCCTTTCATTTAAATGTTTGGACATACAATAAAACTTAAACATCATAGTATTCTTTGTTCGTATGACGTAACTTATAGGTTTAATTGTTTGTCAGAAATTCACAACAAGGTATCACACTAGCTTATCCTTAAAGTTCACCAAGTTTTGCATTCACACTTTTTTTTAAAAGACTTCCTACCTTAATTTATCTTGTCAGACAATCATGGACACTGCACGCGCACGGTATGCAGAGTAGGAGAGGAGCAGGCGGGGTCCAGCTCAAATCCTCTATAAAAGACAACCGTTCCTGACGGAAAGGCATCCTGGACCCAGCCATCATCATCATCACTCCTCCACCAAGTTTCCAAAAAAGGGTCTTAAAAACCTCTACGTGCAAGTGTCCTTTACGTAATATTGGAGAACACAAAAACTAAAGTGGTATTATTGTTCACATTGTGATGATTTTTGAATGTCTAAACTAAGTTTGCGTCCGCAGTTTCAGTGTGTTCGTGGTAACACGTGCGCCAAGAGGGATAACGCGGGAGGATGGGAAAACGTTTGCGAGTGCACCAAAGGCACCAGGTGCTATGACGCCAGGGTTGGCAAGCCAGAAGATGCCAAAGTGCTTAGAAAAACCTGTGTCTAATTTAAGGGTTTGTCAAAAAAGCAAAGCCACTTTCTAAGGAGGGAAGTTCACTATGCCATTTATAATCCCGTGTCATACTCCTACTATGCTGTCAATGTGTCATTCTTTTCAACTTGATATACAGTAAATAAATGTCCCTCTGACTAGAAAAAAACTGTCTCAAAATGTGTGAAGTGATTTTACTAACGGTATTGTCTTGCGATTTCTCTTGAATTAATTTCTAATGGCAGCTATGTAGAATGCTATGTAGAATGCGATGTAGAGTGCTATGTAGAATGCTATGTAGAATGCGATGTAGAGTGCTATGTAGAATGCTATGTAGAATGCTATGTAGAGTGCTATGTAGAATGCTATGTAGAATGCTATGTAGAGTGCTATGTAGAATGCTATGTAGAGTGCTATGTAGAATGCTATGTAGAATGCTATGTAGAATGCTATGTAGAGTGCTATGTAGAATGCTATGTAGAATGCCAATATGTTCATCAGAACCACATTGATTGGCTTTAAGGGTTCCAGACACCACTAAAACTTATACTGGATGTGCATGTGACCATTACAGTCATTTGTATGCTGGCACTTTCTTGGGATCAGTAGCAGGTGTTTTTCTCTTCTATTTTGTATTATAGTGGATGTACATTACAGGAAAGTTTTCACCAGACTTGTCAGCTAGCAAGCATTAATGGTTGAAATAACTCTTGTTAGTATTGAATGATGAACCAGTTCAACTGATCGGTAGACTAGTCTCTTTAAATAATTCTGAACGAGTCTGTACTGCACATGTTGTCTGTTTTTTGGCATTACTCTTCACAATGGTGTGTGTGTGTGTGTGTGTGTGTGTGTGTGTGTGTGTGTGTGTGTGTGTGTGTGTGTGTGTGTGTGTGTGTGTGTGTGTGTGTGTGTGTTTGACGCTGAGACATCTGGTCCCATAGAATTCCCTTATGAAAAAGACATGTTTGAGAGCTGGTGGGTCTAAACACAACGGCGGGTATACTATATTGATCTACTGATCTATTGATACTATATTGATCCAATAGAGTTTGCATGAAAACTTGATACGTAGCCCTTTGATCTCAAAGCTTTGGAGATGGATGAAGAAGGAGACACTGTTGTTAGCTCATTGATTGATTGATGATTTTGGGTCTTTGTGCTTGGCTCACCGGTCCAAAGGGATTCTCAAAGGTTTTGGCTCAAAACATTTTTACTTAATGACGCTATACTGTAAACGGTCTCGACTGAAATAAGTCAAGGGCCAAAGGGTTGACAGGCACAAATATCAGTCTGTTTATTTTTGTGTGCAGATATTCAGTTCAACAGCTCAATTGAAAAGTATTTATTTAGTCAAATGAGACCGTTTGGTGTCATGCGCTTGTAAAACCATTCAGTTTAGATATCACTCTGTCATCGTAGCTCACAGTTGACTTGATCCGATAGATTTTGCATAAAAACGGGTCTACATAAACCAAGGGTCATGTGAAGCGTCTGATAAAGGTTGATGAGACATGCCTGCACACGTGTTGTGCACACACCCACAGTATAAATCCTCCGTCTATTCTTCTGCAATCTTGAGCCTCAGGATAATCCAAAGAGTGCCTCCTGTGGTGGGCACTGCACATACTGTAGATAGATTGACTTAGTTGTCAAAATTGCACATGGCGTATTGCCAGAACTATTATGGGATGTTTGTGAACGTCAATCTAGATCGATGGGAAAGCTTAACTCGCAGAACAACAGCTTGATTGACTTGGCCCTGATGCAAGGCATAATAATGTTCCATTCAAATGGATATCAGTTATTATGAAAAGAAACATGCTGTCTTGAATAAAACATGTAATTGTTTGATTGGTTTGTACGTCCGTTGATCTGGCCATGTGAAAGAGGGTGCACTGTTCTGTGAATGAATGAACCAGAATCAGAGAGATACACAGAAGAGCTGCTCGATACGTAACTGCATGCCATCATGTCTTTCAAGACTTTTCAGCTGATGGAAAAATAATTGGGCACCTTTGTGTTGTGCATTTACTTGTTCTCAGGGCCCCATGTGAAATTTGCCTGGGCTTTGCAGAATTAAGTGGGCATGGGCTCAATACAGACGTTTCATGTAGGACCCACTTGGGTTAACCAACTGGGCCACGCACAGGCAAACAATGTGGGTAAACTGCAAGCACAGGGTCAGTCACTGGGTCGGTCACTTGTGGGTAAAGGTTACACAGGCTCAAAATGGACAGTTTAGCTGGGACCATCACTAGCCTGGTTGGAACCCACTCATGACCCATTTGGGCAAACACGTGGGTGCTCCATGGAACCCGCAGACAAACCCATTAGGGACTCAGCCGATTAAAAATAAAATTAAACCATTAGAAACGCAATAATCTTTACTTTGTTGCAGCGAAATTATACATGAACACAATGACTGTATGTCACGTCTAACGTATTGTCTGACGAGCTGGGGTTACAAACTAAGAAACTAACAGCCCTCCACTGAAACCTCTGAAAAGCCTGTACAGCAAACCATCAATGCTCTGGTTCGGAAACCGAACAGCTTCCATTGCTGCATCTTTTGAAGGAGTCATTCACTTCTGAGTTGGGAAACTCTAGTCACCTACACATTGGCTTTAAAGCCTATGGCATTTTATTCTTTTAAAAAAAGACACACAAGCACAGCGGGATCACGTGGAGTTACATCTTTATTCAAAAGGTGAATGAAGTCCAACCCAGCCCACTCTTCACATTACAGCTCTTCCGTGAGGTCTCGTTCAGAGGAGCAGGGAGCGTGAACGCCGACTGTGCCGTTTGTACCACATCGAATGGTCTATACAAAACAAAAATTAGAAAAGAAAAACTAAAACAAAGAAAAGAAAAAAATACCAACACAACGAGGACCTTCCAATCCTTCCTCCTCGTTTCCTCTAGAAGGCAGAGACCTTACAACATTGTTTGACTAGTAAGCCATTTCATTCCCATGGAAATTGATTTGATCATCGCAGCCTTAAACATTTTATTGCCCTAACTGACAGTTACAGTGGTAGGGTGGATGAAACTTTAAACATTTCCACCATTTCAGGTGCTCTGTCTTCACCTGGCTGCCTTACAAAAGAGAGTTGATACGGGCTATTATTTGAAAATGATTAAGCTTTTCTGAATCAAATCAAATCCAGTTTATTTATAGAGCACGTTTAAAACAACCCACGGGTTGCATGTGTATGTGTGTGTGTGTGTGTGTGTGTGTGTGTGTGTGTGTGTGTGTGTGTGTGTGTGTGTGTGTGTGTGTGTGTGTGCGTTAGTGAGTCTGTGAGTGTGTGTGCGTTAGTGAGTCTGTGAGTGTGTGTGCGTTAGTGAGTGTGTGTGTGTGTGTTTCTCTGAGTGTGTGTGTGTGTGTGTGTGTGTGTGTGCGTGCGTGCGTGCGTGCGTGCGTGCGTGCGTGTGTGTGTGTGTGTGTGTGTGTGCGTGTTAACCTTCACTACCCCCTCCTGTGTTGTAGTGTTCGCTGAGATCCTGTGCTATACAGTTATGTCAGTACATCTCCGTTTAAAGACGTTTGAAAAACAACCAAAACGCCTTTTAGTCACCTTAGACTCTGTGGCAAAACGAGACACTCTCATTGAAGCGTTTCACTTTTGGAACGCTGTAACATCTCTTGGAAGGTCCTTATGTTGGTATATTTTCTTTTCTTTTTTTTCACATTTTTGTTTTGTATAGACCATTCGATGTGGTACAACAGCACAGATTCCCCTGTGTTGGAGTTCTAGTTTGATATCTGTGCTTTATACCAGGGGTGAAGAACTTGTTTGACAGGTAGAAAAGTGAAATACCAAATAAATGTTCAGGAAACATCCCTGTAATAGCCTTGGTGTCTTTTTATTTGCATGATGACACTCTCTTAGAAGTCTCTTGCTGATTCCTTTGGGGTGGATTGTAGCGGATGTACAATACACGTCAAGCAAAGTAAAGAGGACGTTTGGTTCTGTTTTCTTTGTCATGAAGGATTTTAACAAAGCTATTTCACTAGAGTACAACGCCTCCAATCAAAAGTTTAGTCAAACAGAGAGTAGAAAGAATGATGAGACCGTCTTAGTGATGACCGCAAGCTGAGAGCAGATATGAGGGAGGTGTCTCTGAGAGGTCAATGTTTGCCAAAGTTGCTCTGTTGCGAACCTCAGTTAATGGAAAAATGATCACCCAAAACGGTTATCTTCCGCACCGGCAAAGACTCTTCCATTGCCCCAGAGACAAACACTGCTACTTCCAGGGCTAGCTAGGCCTGTTTGGATGGGGAAAATTTGTGAACGTTTGTTAAGCAACCAAGTGACTGAACGAGGAAGTGACAGCCTAACTAAAGGCCTGTCTTGATTAGAGGACGGACAGATTCTATTTGAATTTTCATGTTGACCCCACGAGAGCGTGGTGACATGAAAATATAAATGCAATAGACCAGTAGCTGATTTGCTTATTGCATTTGGTTAAGTCTTTGAAAATTAAATGTCAAATGACATTTCCTTTTCATTTTTTAATTGTTAGACAACTGCATTTTGATTTGAATTTGACCTAAATAATGCTTGCACAAATGGAAAATGAGGCAAAAATTTTTTATTGCATTTTCATTTTCTAATTTTAATTAAGATTTGAATATTGTCCGCAGTACTGCAGGCTTAGACTTTTAAAATGTAATGTCTAACATCTTTTCCATTTCCATTTTAATTTTGACATAGAATGTCCAGAGGAGCATGTGGAAATGCAAATGGAAATGGAATTATTGCATTTTCTTTTACATTTTGATCCAAATAACACAGATATGTGGAAAATTATAATGCTATTTTGTAATTAAAATTTTCATTTTCAAGTTTACATCATAATTTTAATAAAGTCCCTTATAGGCTTCCATACAGCTAGACCTCTCTGAAATGGCTGATAAAGGTTATATATTGTGTGTGTGTGTGGGTGTGTGTGTGTGTGTGTGTGTGTGTGTGTGTGTGTGTGTGTGTGTGTGTGTGTGTGTGTGTGTGTGTGTGTACACGTGTACCTGTCTATGCGTCTGCATTCAAATATAGCCTGGTGCCACTTAATCATTGTTTGATAATTCAAGAGAACATCAGTGTTGATTTTGAAGGACAACATATATTGTTAGTTCAACCGCTCAAAAATTATTTGTTAATTGGTTTTCTATAAAACATGCCTGATAAGTTAACTGTTAACACCTCTTCACATAGGAAGGAGGAATGCACTGCGACCAGTGAGTTATCTAGAGACACTAGTAAGATATTACAAGCCTTGGGACTCCAAGATTTAGTAGACGATGAAAATTTGTAAACCTTAATTTTGTGTATTTTCTATTGTTACGAGTTTACCAAAAATGCACAATTGTAGGACAATAGCCCTCATTTTGTTCCTGATTAGGTGAAGTAAAACAATATTCAGCCATCTTATGAGAGTACAGTAGTTACCAATGTTTTTCATATGTTGGATATCTGATTGAGGATGAGCCACTGTACTCTCTCCTCACATGGAAAAAACAATGAAGGGGGAGGAGTCTGTGAATGAGGTGTGTCACTCAGCCAATAGAATTAATACAATTTTGATGCATAAAGCTGATTGGTTGGAGTGTGATGAGAAGATGAAGATAAGGTTTCTTTAAAAACAGAGAACAGATGTCCGCTAGAGAGTCAGACATCTGAACGGATCCAGGAAGACCAAGATGAAGATCTGGGCTTTTCTTCTTCTCGCCATGCTGGCAGGTGAGTTTGTTTATCATAGTCCTGTCTGGACATTTTTACGAAAAAAGGCTTATTTCCAATCATGTTATTTACAACCTAATTAGTACGAATCAGAATATAAATTAAATTAAAACCTGTTGTCATTCGGATGATTCTTTAGAACCAAATAACGTCCTCATGCATTACAGAACATTAGGATGCCATTACTTTTAATATGTGTCAAAGGTCACAGAAAAGGCTTAATGTTTGCAGTACCGTGAAGCTTAAAATGCAGTCCTTCATTACTGGACACTTAATATGGGGTGTGTTTGTTTTCTCCCTCTGCTCCCCCCAGGTGCAGCCTCAGAGGATCTAGATAAGAGAGGGGCCAGTGGGTTTAAGAAGTGTGACACTAGTGAGAGGCAGTATCATGTCTTCCTGCAGTCAACCACAGGAATCTGTGGAGGATCTCTGATCAACACTCGCTGGGTGATCACCGCTGCACGCTGTGGAGGATTGTATGGATACACACACACACACACACACACACACACACACACACACACACACACACACACACACACACACACACACACACACACAGGCAGAGATAGAGGGAGAGGTGGGGGTGGGGGGAGGAGGTGAGAGACAAAAAATAGAGAAAGTGACAAATGAGAAACAAAGTAGAAGAAGAAGAAAAGAGAGAAAGAGAATAAACCGAGTAAGGAGAGAAAGAAGCAGAGAGGGGTAAATAAAGGTGAGAGGGGTGAAACCAGAGGGACAGGAAGAGGGGGAAGGGGTAAGACCGAAAAAAAGAGAGAAAATAGAAGCTGGTCAAATAAATGAAGAGGGGGTGCGGCATGACTTTACAGGAAAAGAACAACAGAAAATAAGAAAAGAAAAAATGGAAGCCATTTTGAAAGATATTCTTATATGAAGTGATTATTAATGATAGGCTTACATGAAGTGATTATCAAAGACAAGCTTAAATGAGGTGATAATTAAAGATATTCTTATATGAAGTGATTATTTATTGAATTGGTCCAGAGATCATACATTCATAACATCCATACGTGAGAAATTACATTCTGTTTCCACAGGGAGCTAACAGTGAAGCTAGGAATACACAGCAGTTTTAGATCCAAAGCCAAGGGCTTCTTCAAAGGCATCAAAAACGTTTTTAAAGGGAAGGATGGCGACGGTAAGATCAAGGAGCAGGTGATTCCCGTCAGCCAGCAGTTTAGTTATAAAGAGGAGGAGAAGCAGATCGACATCATGCTGATTAAGCTTAACGAGGACGCCCCTAAACTAGAGACCATCGCCCTGCCTCCCATTGGCTGTTCACGACCAACAGGAGACGCTCGAGTTGTGAGCTGGGGAGCCAAGACAGCAAAGACACACAGTCAGATTCACAGTAAGGTTTATAGCTTACTTTGCATTTTATCATTTTTTTCTGTTAAGAAGTAAAAATACATAATGCTTCATGAAGCCTTTACGCATTTTCTCTGGCGTCAGTTTAAGTCAAATTGATCAAATAACAATATTTATCTTGTTTCCCCTCCCCTCCTCTATCATCAGAGAATACGGGTAAAATTTACTGTACCTCAACCAGTATTGCTCCATGTAAAGACCTGCAAGAAAAGGGGGGCTATCACTACGACGAGACCAACACAATCTGTGGCTTCAAACCCGGAGTGGACGCCTGCCTTGTAAGTCCAAACTAGAGGAAGAATAAAAACCACAAGGAATTAAATAATATCTGTAATTTCACTGATTGAACCTATGATTGAGAGTAGTCGTCTGCTTGTATTTACACATACAAATGATTGGTTTTGTGTTCATATGTTTAAAAAATGTTTTTCTCGTCTCTGTTGTCGTCTCTCTCTATCTTTCTCTCTCTCTCTCACTCACTATATCTCTCTCTGTCTCTTTCTTTCACTCTCTTTCTCCCTTTTGTCTTTCTCTCTACCCCCTCCCTCTCCACTCCCCCCCCCCCCCCGCCTCTCACTCACCCTGTCTCTGTCTCTTTCTTTCACTCTCTTTCTCCCTTTCGTCTTTCTCTCTCTCTCCAGGCTGATGCTGGTGGTGGTCTGGAGTCTGGTAAAATGCTTCATGGTGTCCTCTCCACAGAGGCTGGAGATAAATGTAAACCAGAGATGGAGTTCATTGACGTGTGTTTCATCAGAGAGTGGATCGATAAGACCATGAGGGAACATGCCTGAACCAAACACCACTTCTCCATCCTCATCAATCATCAAACCTCCCTCTAAAAGTTAACTTGTTTATATCACTCCTCCCTCTAAAAGTTAACCAGTTTATATCACTCCTCCCTCTAAAAGTTAACAAGCTTATATCACTTCTCCTTCTAAAGGTTAACCAACATATATCACTTCTTAACGTCTAAAGGTTAACCAGCATATCACAGATTTCACATTTTAATAGAGTAAAATGCTAGAAAAGACATTTTAAATATATATTTTATTTTTTGAAAACATTTCTCCACACTATATGTATTGTATATATCCACAATGTATAAGTTAGAGCTTCCAAATTGTACTCCAATTCATGAAAGTATATGACCAGGTCCCACATATCCCTCAATGGTTTTGAAGTTATCCCTGAAATGTATTTAAGTTAATAAAGTCCAGTATGATAAATAATGATTATGATAACGTTTAATGATTTGTCAGCTTTCTTGTAAGAAACAATGCTGTTTGACATTATATATATATATGCAATTTAATTCAAACGACTTGGTCCATTTTAGAGATTTTCGTTTTTAAACGGTCTCAACAACAGAATCTCCCACTGGGGGGGGGTAGAGTTCATAAACAGATATTATATTCTAATTCATTTAGAATTAGATTCCGAGCCAGATCATCTACAATGTGCTGAGTTTAATGTGGGGGCATGTAACGCCCTCGGCCCACTGAATGGGTTTCACCATGATGGAAAGAACACCTTCTGCTACAGTGGAAATAAAGTGGAAGTCTGCTCGGTGAGCATCAAGGAATGCTGATAACACACACACATACACACAGACACACACACACACACACCTATGCACACACGCACGCACACAAACAGACACGCACACACACACACACACACACACACACACACACACACACACATACACACACACTGGTGTGAGGGGCGGGACGATAGGGATATGTCCCAATGTCAGGGGACCACTGAATTGTCCCTTTCAATGATCAATGCCAATCAGGGACTGGATCCAAGACACCATGAAAAACAAATAAGATCTGTCAGCCAACACTGAGACACTTGGTCTGTTACTGTAATAAAGAGGTATTCCATCTCCCTGCTTGTCAATAAACTTATTGCAGATTTCCCGTTAAGGAATGCAAAATGTTTTTGTCAAATTTGACAACCTACCCAGGTGACCTGTGTTTGGCCTCATTGCTCAAAGCAAGCAGATAAAAGGGGATGGCTTCTGAATGGCTTTTTTGGACATATGGAACAAAGAGGACAGGTTGGTGGAGAGAGAAGAGTGACAGGAAGAGGTAGAAGAGGAAGGAGAGGGAGACCAAGAGCTGTGGTCTCTGATGAGATAAGGGCCACAATTATTGACAGGGTTGGATCAAGCATTCTTAAAGACTCTTTCCAAGCTGCATTGCCAGAGAAGACATAAGATGTGATGTTGATGAAAACATGTGGCCAAATGCAGAAGAGAGGGAGTGAATATGTTATACATGAAGTATTGTAAATCACTATGCAAAGAAATAGAAAACATAAATGTAACTGAAGCAAATTGCGCCATTGCGGATCATTCTTGTTACAATATACAATAATTTAGTACACTCAATAAATTGCAAAGATATTATTCTATAATAAAATACTGATTTATCTGAAAAAAAATCATTCAAACTTTAAAGATAAAATGTCTTTTATGTAATGCACTTTCTTGTTAGTATTTTGTAGATCAGTGTGCTAAGAGTGACAGTGTTTGCTTCCTGAGTGAGACTTGTTGCCAGTGTTGTGGATGAATGAGCTAATTTTGAGACATGTTTGATGTGTTTTGTTGGTGAAAAATTGTTTTGGAGGTGAGATGAACTGTTTAGCTGAGATGCATGTTTGTAATGCAGACTGTGTGAAGAGTTGTAAAAAAGGAGTTCCAGTAGTGACCAATGCTTGTTAGCAATTGAAAAAAACTGTAATGAGAGGGACGCTGTAGGTTAGGTAACAGTAGACTATTATTATTCTCTATTAAACAATACTACTTTTTCAGTAGAGCATTATTATTCTCTAAAGAACAATACAAATTTTTTAATAGGTAACAGTAGAGTGTTATTATTATTCATTATGGAAGAATATAATTTTTTAATAGCCAACATTAGACTGTTATTATTATTCTCTATGGAAGAATATTACTTTTTAATAGCCAACATTAGACTGTTATTATTATTCATTATGGAAGAATATTACTTTTTAATTGCCAACATTAGACTGTTATTATTATTCTCTATGGAAGGATATTACTTTTTAATGCTCGTTTTTCAGCAATGTTTTTAAATCAGTGGCTCAAACACCAAACAATGTGTTTTGAGGTATAAAATAAATATGATACAATATCTATATATTATATTTATCCTAAACTTTAATAACTAACACAAATACACAGTCATATATTATTTATTACTTTACAGCAATAAAGTCAATGTTTGAATGGCTGATTGTCAGTCACTGTAGAGGTGAAGCAGTGAAGACAAGTAGTAAACCTGTTTTTCTTCACACTGTGTATAAAAACTATCTTATCGAGGCTTAGTTCTTCACATTAAGCACTGCTTGCCGGTTGTAAACAGAAGGAACGGCAAACATAAGCTTCCCTCCCTGTCTCTGGCAGAAATAGAGGGCTTAAGTAGTAATGTCTTGATGTGACCACCAGATGGCAGCAACAGTCGTCCCATCAAACAGCAAGCAGCCTGTTAGACAGTCAGACAGCATTTTTATTCACTGTAGGCCTAAGTCAAGTTTAAACGTATGAGACGCGAACAACGACAGTGCATGCATGTATGACATACAAAATAGTGTATGACATGGGATGATATGTGACATGGCAAAATTCCCTCAGGATTCGCTTTCCGGAAAAACTTTGTTAAATTAGACACAGGTTCTTCTGATCACGTCCTTGTCTGTCTTGGTGTCGTAGCACTTGGTGCCGCCTTGGCAATCACAAATTACTTCGAACATTCCTGCGTTGTTCTTCTTGGCACACGTATTGCCCTTAAAACACTGAAAAGATTATACACATTATAGGTCGTTCTGTTCAGCGACCAGAAACGTGGTCGTTCTAGGTATTCGATGCAGTCACCTGGCACATTACATGAAGAATATATAATAATCTTAGTGACATCTTCTAATGTGATATTTTCTGAGCTATTGTTTAATATTCCACATTTTTATCCATTCAAATTATACTTCTATGACGCACAATATCACAGATATCATCATGGTATGATAACAGTATGTTTCGAAATACGCAGGATGGGATGTTATACTATCCATTATGCCATATTCCAAGAGGAGCACTTCAAAAGAGTGAGAGCAGATCTGTCATTGGGGTTTTCAAGTGGGCACCCTCCATCCCAGATGTTTTGTTAATTTGAGCCCACAACACCTCCAGAAGTCTTAACGGTGAGCAATGACGTCTCAGAGCCACCCCCTCTATATCTGCTCTCGGCACGACCAGATATAAAAAAAATCATAATAATAATAAATGAATAAATTGTTTGTTAAACTGAGAGATAGACCTATGCCTATCCCTAATTCCTATTCCTGCAGGCTTTCAATGCCAACTCTGCAGGGACACTTACCAACTGAAAAGAAGATAATCTTTCCCTACTCTGAAACTGCAGACCTAATATATGATGCTCTGCTGAAATCCCTGTACCTACCCCAATTCCCTATTCCTGCAGGCTTTCAATGCCAACTCTGCAGGGATACTTAACACCTGAAAAGAAGATCATCTTTCCCTACTCTGTTCCTGCAGGCTCAATAAATGATGCTCTGCAGGAAAGACTTACCTTTTATACCATTGTCCTGAGATTAAACCACTTCTTGGTTTTTCAGCATGATGTTCATTACTTTTGTGCCCAAATAGGATCCTTCCTTTTCAGCCACAGCCACTGGCTACTTCTTTCTGCTATATCTGATATAGCTTTTATGGTCTGCCGCAAATCTTTGCCGCAGATCCCCAACTCCTTAAGTAGTTTGGTTGTTGATATTGTCACAAATCCACGGCATCCAATTTCACACAGGGCACACCTTTGTTCTCCAACCTCGCTGTTCTGCTTCAGCTGCTAATTCGCTATAGCGGAGTTTCTTTCTTTCGCAAGCCTCGTCTATTGCGTCTTCCCACGGGACTGTTCGCTCTATAAAATAAACAATTTGCTGTGTGTTGGACCAGAGCAATAAGTCTGGTCTTAAGTTGGTTGTTGAAATCACCGATGGGGACTCTCAGTTGTTGGCCGACATCAGTAAGCATTTTCCAATCACATGCCCTCCTCAGCTGCCCTGAGCTTTGTTTTGCTCTATAACTCTTCTTTCCCGGAACTCCCTCCATGACCAAGCGAATGTGGTGCATGTCGTCCTCTGCTCCAATTGGCAGGGCATTAACTGTTGAGCGCCTAAGCTCTATTGCTTCCGCCAAGCATTTTAGTACTTGATTGTGGAGCCAGGTGTATCTTCCTTGAGTAAGGCTCGTCTTGCACCCAGCCATTATGTGTTTGAGATTAGCCGTCCCGCCACAGAGGGTGCAAGTTGGATCCTCACCTACCCATTGGCTGAGATTTGTCGGTGTTGGCAGTACGTCGTAGGTTGCCCTAACAATGAAGCAAATTCTTGTGGATTCCATTCCCCACAAGTCCTTCCAGGTAATTTTCGTCTGCTCTACACTTTCCCAGTTCATCCATCGCCCCTGTTTGGCTTGTGAGACAGTTTTAGCGCTCCTTACTGCTTCCTCTTGCTTACGTATCTGTTCTATCACTAATTTGCGTTGTTCCAAAGGGGTTGCTTTTGACCATCTCGGTTTACTTGTACCAAGTCCAAGTCTTCCTCGTCCATGTTGTACTTGTCCTACTATTTCCGTATGTTTAAGGGCTGCTTTTGCTTGCAGTACTGCCTCTTTTGGATTCCATTTCCGTCCTGTTGCTAATATGGGTGCCGCTTTTCTTAATATACTATCCCAGGGTTCCGCAAGTGTCATTTCTAATCTATCTTTAGTGCACTTAAATTCCTCTGTAAGCCCGGTAAGGGGCAGTTCCAGAGCTCCTTTCCCGTAAAGAGCCAGGCTACTAAGACACCGTGGCACCCCTAGCCATTTCCTAGCATAAAAGCTGACTCTTCTTATTAGCTTTTCAACTTTAGTGATGGGTACATCATAGACTGTCAATGGCCACATGAGCTGGGGTAGAAGTCCAAACTGTAGACACCATAGTTTTAGCTTTCCTGGCAACCCTGACTTCTCAATGTTCTCTAGGCCTCTGTTCAGTTCTATCCTCAATTCCTCCACGTGCTCCGAGTCTTTAAGGGTAGCATTTTACCATTTTCCGAGACTTTTGACAGGCTTTTCCATCACGGTTGGAATTGGATCCTCATCTATGAAGAAAATTTTGTTGCGCAATTTTCCATTAACAACTGATATGCTTGGTTTTACTTTCATTCTAGCCCATTTAAGGTTATCATTAAGTTTGCTTAGCAGTCTTTTAGTACACGGAGCCGTTGTCGTCAATATTGTCATATCATCCATGTATGCTCGAATGGGAGGGAGACGTAATCCTGCCCTTAACTTTTGCCCACCAACGACCCATTTTGATGCTCGGATTATTACTTCCATGGCCATAGTAAATGCCAAGGGTGAGATTGTACATCCGGCCATGATGCCAATCTCCAGACGTTGCCACTCGGTGGTAAATGGCGGTGTATCAAAACACAATTGAATGTCCTGAAAGTATGCCTTAACCAAGTTTAAAATTGCATTTGGTACCTTAAAAAACTCAAATGCGGACCACAAAAGCTTGTGAGGCACAGACCCAAATGCGTTTGCCAAGTCCAGGAAAATGACATGAAGGTCCTTTTTCTCACGTTTTGCCAATTGAATTTGGTGCCAAATCAAGCTAGTGTGCTCCAGACACCCGGAGAAGCCTGAAATGCCTGCTTTCTGTACTGAGGTATCTATTAACTTGTTCTTTGTAAGGTATTCGCTCAGTCTTTGTGCTACTAGAGTAAGGTTTTAAACAGTTTGTGTAAAAGGTTTTCACAATACTATTTGAGAGCATTTCAACTGTGTATATGAGCACATTTCACTAGTATACAATGGGGGAAATAAGTTTTGAACACATCAATATTTTGTCCAGTAAATGTATTTCCAATGAGCCTATTAAAGTGAAATATGCACCAGACGTTGGTATTAACCATAACTAATTAGGAGGCAACTCTGCCTCCAATCTGTGCTAATTAATGTCAGATGGGTTAGAATATATTGATCCACAGATCATTGTTGAGACGGCTGCATCAACTCATCTAACCTGAGGCCGTCACAAGATACAAATATACTTAAAAGTATACTTAAATATACTTAAAGGTATACTTAAAAATACTTAAAAGTAACTAGAAATGAGCATGTAAAGTGAATATCTTTCAAATATTTCTCCTGGGGGAGCATGTTCCCGGTTCCCCCCCCCCCCCCCCCCCAAGTAGTGGCAGGTTCTCTCAGTCAGTTGTTATATAGGTTTCTTAAAACTATATCAGCTAAATTAAACAAATGAGAGAGGTGTAATGTAGGGGTATATGGGATATCTTCATTACATAACCTGTAGAGAGACATTATATCTCCATTGGGTTGTAGAGAGATGTCAGATTTTGTCATTGGTAGACTGAACGTGTCGGAGTTCATGGGTCATTATTCATGGTGTTTTGGATCCAGTTCCTGATTGGTGGGTCACACACATCCGTGGCCTCAGCTTCATTTGCACATACATCATGTCCTCCCATGACATGGACTCCATGAAGTGTTTTATGATATTCCACAGCTCCACCAGAGTCCCCCCGAGAGAGAGAGAGAGAGAGAGAGAGAGAGACAAAGAGAGAGAGAGAGAGTCAGACAGTCAGAAGAAAGTACAAAGAAGTATAATATATAATAGCATAATAAGTATAAAGGGAGGGAGGGAGAGAGAAAGAGTGAGTGAGTGAGTGAGTGAGTGAGTGAGTGAGTGAGTGAGTGAGTGAGTGAGTGAGTGAGTGAGTGAGTGAGTGAGTGAGAGATATTTGTTTAGACAAATACCAGACTGTGTGTGTGTGTGTGTGTGTGTGTGTGTGTGTGTGTGACTGAGTGACAGGGAAAAATCTGATGCTTACTGGGCAGCTCTTCACACCATCTTTGCGGTAGCAGAACTTGCTCGTTGTGGATTCAAGTTTACATAGCTGAACATTCATCTTAGCACACTTTAGGTCAGATGGTAGAGCAGATCCTGTACTATTTGAGGTTATTGAGAAGAAAATGTTAAATCTTATCTCACCGTTGATGATCAAAATAAGACCATAGCTCAGTGCACCTCACCATCCAGGAAACCCCAGCCTGCCATGTGAATCTCCTCTCCCACCTTTGGTCTTTTACAGGGGTTGGGAGGAAGAGGGATAGTGGGGTAATTTTTCATCTCTTCGTTCAGCCGCAGAAGCATGATGTCATGCTCTGCATGGGGGTGTTGATCAGCCACTTGAACAACTCGCAGTCTGTCTGGAGGGAGGTTGGTGACAGTAGATGGGTGTGGTGTTCTTATGCCAAACTTCAATGTTAAAGCCCTTTAAAAAAGAAAATACAGATCTGAGAAGACAACTCACCTATTCAATGTTTCTGGAGGGAGGTTAGTGCCCCGATGTGGATACAGGGGTTCTCATCCTAAACTTCAATACCATCTGCCTGTACAAATTACAGTTGTTAATGGAGCCACCACATCTCCATTAATAGTTATTTTAAGTACTTTTTGAGCAAAACAGTTATTGCATAGTTATTTGAAAAACAGTTTGGACCGTTTCAATTTTTTTATTTAAATAATTCCTTAACAAGATTGAGTAAAATAAGAGTTGCTTTATCTTTGGATAAATATGCAAAACAACAATCTAACTGAAATAAAAGAACAAAATGTTTTTGCAAAGACGTTTGCATTTCTGTCACTAATCTGACTCGGCTGTCCACCAAATGACTGAAACACAACCATTGTTCAGTGCCTATTTAAAAGAGCAAAACGTCCCTCACAGCCAATTCTGTCACACCAACAGATTGCTGCTGCCATCTGATTCAAGCATTTTCCAAAAATCATATGGCAGACTGAAACTACGTTTATTGGGGACGTCCTGTTAAAACTTTCAGTAAAATTAAATCTGACATTTCTCAATTGAGCTACATCAGCCTTCACCACAACCATGCTGTTCCAACCAACAATAGTTCTCAAATTCCCAGTGTTATCACTGATGTACATTTTCACATGCAATGGAACAATGCTACATGCTTTGAAAATATACATGAATCTTCATATGTAGCATTTGTCTTATTAAATGTTTTATCAAGGCCAATGTTATGATGTAGTGGCTGCGAGTGTACAATCTAGTCATAGTTCGAACAAGATCTCAACCTCAAATGTCACACTTTGTCATCGGAATGTTAGGATTTGTTGTGTCTGTCTGTGTTTTTCTCTGTGTGCTCCTTGGCTGGGCAGAGCTGCCCTTCCTTCATGCCACTACTCCTCCACAGCTGCAACTTATTTCATCCCAATCAACTACACACCTGAGGCAGTATATAAACCCGGTCATCTCTCCCACTCATCGCCAGTTCGTCAGACTACTTTGTGTGGTAACACGCTACGGCCTAATCCTGTTGTTACTTCCTAATGATATTTACTTGTGGAATTATTACCGATACTTACCGTTGTTATCTCCTGTGCCAGGACCTGTTTCCAGCCTGTTACCTGCCAGCCACGTCCAGCCATCTCTTGTCTCTCCTGCCCCGCTGTTCTCCGTTTGCTTGCGCCTGGATCTCCTCGGACCCCTTTCTCAGATCTCATCCCCTCCTGTCCAACCTGCCAGAGTCCAACCCATTCGGAACCCGCCTGGGATACAAAATAAACTGTTGTTTTGACCCCTAACTCTCCGGTCCTCTGTCTGAGTGTTTGCCCTTGGGATTCAGTTCTGCTGCTCTCTGAAAGACGTAACACAGAACTGTGAACCAGAAAATGCGAGTTGAGTACAGGAAACTATCTATGACAACAAGTCTATAAATGTTTAATAAATTACATTATCTGTTTAAAATGTCAGTTTAAAACCAAGGATCTTACATTTCGTTGGAAATGTACTAGTAGTTCTTTGTGCATCCAACTACCAAAGAAGACCAAAGTAACTTATGCACACATTTTACCATTCTAAACATCACTGTAGGTCCTGATATCAGTATATAGGGTTAGGGTCAAACAAACACCAATCCTTTGTAAGGAGCAGGGTTAAGGTTATAGTTAGGGTTAGGGTTGGGGTTAGAGTTAGAGTTGGATTAAGGTTAGAGTTAGGGTTAGGGTTAAGGTGAGGTACTGGTCACACAAACACCAGTCCTCTGGCAAATCTAATGGAATGTCCTTGTCTGACCGGTTAAAGGTCATCCTGGAATCAACAAGGCCTTCAAACTGTAAGCAGCTGCAACTAACAATCTGTAATCATTGTAGTGAACATTAATTGATTAACGTTAACAGCAGTTATGATGCTACATTTGAATGATATCCATAATATATTTACTTATCATGACAGGAGCCTGTTGTTTCAAAACGCTGCTGCCTGTGCTGCCTTGTTCACCAGCTACAACTACAACTCAGCCTTGCTGTTCAGACCAACAGCAACCACAATGTAAATAAGTCTAGACTTTTTAGTATTGACAATGAGGTTATTTGTTGTTGAAATCAAGGTTTCACACACTGTTTTTAAAATATTTAGTTTTTAGTTAAAGCTCAAGCATATGTAAATATGAAAAGTGTCACATGACGTTTCAAGTGAGCAAAAGTGTGAGTAAGATCTCAACCTCAAACATCACACTTTGTTTCCCAATTGTCTTTAATTAACCCTTTTTTCTTTTCTTTTTTACACTTTAACCCTGGCCAAAGCTACAAACAACACTCCCCACCCACAGATGTTGTTTTGGACGGTCTAGAAGTATGCACAAGCAAAGGAAATGAGTTTGAATTAATTTAAAACAGCGCAAACCAATGAAAGGCCTAAATATCATGGAGGTAATAACAGTATGATAGTACTATCACCATGGCAACAATGAGTTCCAGCTTTCCAGCTTTTTTTATATGGGCTTGCTTTATAAACATACAAGTTGGAATTTGCTTTGTAAAAACATCACAGCCAAATAAAACGATGTATATAAATATTAGTCAAGATGATAACATTGCCAGTAATGTTATTTCAGCAGAGGATCCATGCTAATAATAACTCAATAAGCCTACATTCCATTATATAGAATTGTTTTTCAGATTACCAAAACTGGTATCAATTCATCGTACCGTATTCCTACTATATAACCAAAATACCTAAATGATAAACTTATACACGATAAATTATAAATAAATAATAAACAATATATAAACACTTGAACAGAAATAAACTATGAACTATTGGTCATAGTCTAGCCAATGGGAGGCTAGTGGGTGAGGGATATCATGTCTGGCTTTATATATAAATTATGATTAATTTCTTGTCTTATTTTTTTTATTAAAGACCAAGATAATAGTATAAACAGTAATAATTTGCACAGTGTAAAACAGATTGTTAGTAGTGACTGGTGCACCTCTGTAACGTGGGTCTTGGTCAAGAAGTTCGATGTTCAATTCATAATTAGGTGGAAGTTTCAATTACCTTTTGCATTAAGCTTTTAAATGGGTTGTGTGATAGTATATGGAGTAATTTATCCTAGTTGGTTCTAACCAAAGACTGGGAGATCTGACTGTCAGTGTCAGGTTTTTATCACTCCGCAATAGAAGCAGTACATTATTTCAACCAGCAGAGGGTGACATGTTTTAAGACCAACGGATTGATGAGTCATCACAGGATAACTTCTCAGGATAAACTGAGATAAAATTACTTCAACCCCCTCTCCTGTACCATTCATGGAGAATGCTACGAGGCCAACGCATTGCAACACACGTAAATAGAGGACCACATTATAAAACGTACACTTCAAGGCCAACGCACTGCGAGACCCCCTCAGATGAAAATCACGTTTTTCTCCTTGTTAATCCCCTGAGATCGACGATGTCGTATACGACATGAGAGTACGTACGTCATCCCGGATATCTCCGGAACGCTGCATGCGATCGTCTTACTTTTTTTTTTTGCCAGAAGAATACCGTTGTGCCGTTCTAATGAGGGCTTCGATCGCACCGAAGCCCTTTCAGAAGCTTTGTAATCCACCCTTGCACTGCAGTCTCTTTTCGGAGACTTTGTCAAATAAATTCATAATGATAAATCCAACAATGAATGTCTTCTGTGACTATATATCCATGTTTCCGTGTTGAAAACAGCTAATGTTTTGGTTAGTCTTCCACTTGCCTTCCACTCAAAGATGCCTTGGGTTGAGTATATTGACCTATCAGAGGCTGTATTACTGTCGACCAGGCTTTGTTCTGACGGGGCATGTGCCTAGTTTCTCCGTTGCTCATGAGAAGAGGGGTGTTACAGATGGGTAAGTTTCCGAGTTCTTTTTTCCATTGTTTGGTCACGGAGTGAAATGTGGCACCGAAGAAGCCCTTCAAGTCATCCTGGAAAGCGACGATGATGGGGAGTAATGGATGATGAAATGGTTTACCAAGAGGGACTTGATCCAGCTCAAGAGTAAGTGGCCTATAATTATTTTCAGCAAAAAAAAAATATGCACATGAGTAAAGTTAGTTTTTTACTTATTTGTAATATATTATTGTCAATTATTTTCTATTTTATTTGTTTTACAGTGATGATTGTCATCAGGGTGAAAAGCCTAGCACATCTGCTACAGAAGAACAGGCCAACCCCCCTGCTTCTCTTCAAGGGGCAGACCAGGCAGGTCAGCCAGTCTACCCGCTGGATGTGTCAGGAGTGTGATGTGGCCCTCATTGCAGACAGGAACTGCTTTTGAGGCATGGCACAGGTAGATTTTTGGAGAAAAACGTAAGGACTTTTCTGGAGAAAATGTAAATATTTTTTTATGTGTGTTGTTTTCAATGTTGTTGTTTTTTCTCCTGATTGCAAAGACTTGGTAGCAATTTTCAAAGGCCAAAAATCTAATAATAATTTTTAACTGTGTGATTTCAATAAACTTCTGTGAGATTCAATTTCCGTATTGTTTTTTCTTTTGTCATTATAGTCACATACCTTTTTATACATTGATGTGACATCAATGCAGCATAAATATTCTAATAGCCAAGGTTGCCCTGAAAAAAAAGATGACTATAACTGTCTTGTGATTTACAGGGTTGAGGTTATACAAGCTATATTACACAAGAAGACCAGGCGAACCACACAAAGGAAAAAATGGCTTCGACCCCTTAACATGTCCTTGTGGTGTTTTTCATGTTCTACAAGACACATCAGGGACAAAATAAGCAGCCATGGCTGAGCATTTCTGCTTTGAAAAGTGTTATGGCCGTAAGTATTCATGTGGGCCCAGGTGTGGAAAACAAACTGCATAACCAAAAATAACCAAAAGGAGAACTGGACAAAACAGAGACGGGCACTGAGTCAAATGAAAGTGTTCCCACCAAAGGAGTCTTAAAGTAATTTACTGAAGAAAACTGATAGCAAGTCTTTACAGTAACAAGTATTCAAATAGAATTTAATGAGGCAGAAGGAGAAGATTATATTTTTATGATTTTAAGAAGATAATTTAATATATTTTATATATAGATTAAGAAAATGATTTGTGATACACTAACCTACAAGATCACACATTTGAATGAATGGGCATTCTAGTGCCAGGGAAATTAAATTAAGAAACACAGACATCCAGTATTCCTTGTATGGATATCTGAGATCTCTTTATTCCGGGATCTCTCTCCCAATTTGCTGATGGGTTTACAAATTAATGGTGTCATCAATCCATTTCCTGGTTGGCTTGTAACACACATCATGACCTTGGGACATATCATTTAACACAAGCTTCTTATCAGCGCTATGCACTCCATACAAAAGTCCGTTATACTCCACGCCTCCACCAGAGTCTCCCTGAGAGAGAGAAGAAGATGAGAGAGAGAGAGAGAGAGAAGAGGGTGAGAGAGCGAGAGAGAGAGAGGGAGAGAGAGAGAGAGAGCGAGAGATGGAAAGAGAGAGAGAGAGGGTGAGAGAGAGAGAGAGGGAAAGAGAGAGAGAGAGACAAGCCTGATCTATTAATCAATTCAAATTAAATCAAAACGTCAAACATGTTACTTCAAATACGGATACATTTGTGTGTGTGTGTGTGTGTGTGTTTGTGTGTTTATGTTTGGTCTGTGTTAGTTGCTGTAGAATGAATACAATTTTGATGCATAAAGCTGATTGGTTGGAGTGTGATGAGAAGATGAAATAATTGCCCACTGTAGAGCAGCAATGACTCAAAATAGAGATCGAGGGCACCCAGAGAGACGAGTACCTAAATGTTTTAGGTCATTATTTTTCAATACACTGCTCAATTGAAGTAGAAACGTAGCATTTAACACATAACATAGGATTTAATTTCCCACTCCCAACACAAATGTTCTTTTTTCTTTTTCTTTTTTGTTTTTGTCCTATTTTGGGGGGCTAAATGAACTGCTAATGGTGCAACACTGCCCCAACTTAAAACTGTTCCACACATGTTTAAATTAATATATATATTTCTTAAGTTTTTACGTTAATGACCCATTCCATCCCGCGCTTTCCTAATTTGAATTTCGAATGAGAAGGGTGAGCCTGCTTTCTTGCAACTAATTGATCGAATCGAGGAACACGGGACTTTTAGTAGGTGGAATGTTCGAAGTGCGCGAAACTTTTAAAGCAACGCACGCAGAAATGGCGTCCAAGTAACCATGGAAACTTGCTCTTCCCCTCACGCCTGCCTGCCTGCCTAAACTGGCTAGCAATAGAAGTGCACACAGTATTTAGAAGAGAGATCGCTGCCTTCACGAGTTTTCTCAACTCCCAGTGCCTCCTCTCCATTCATTCCCTATGTAAATAGTTCAACTTTTGCTTAAGCGCGATGCGCGTTAATGGCACTTTTTTTTAGAGAAGCTAAACCTATTTTTACTTGTTCTGTGGGGACGGCAGTTACCTAGTCGCGGACCGGCGCCGGTCCAGGGACCAGGGTTTGAGAAATGCTGACATAACCTACATGATATTGTTAAGATTTAACCATTTAGTTACATGTATTTTATGCTGTGTATTAGACCACTTAATTACATATATTATGTGCTGTGTATTAAAAGGACAATCCTACACATTATAATCTGTTCAAGGTCTGTCAACGGTCATTGTTACGATCTCTGTAGACTCTCCCCCTCTCTCACAGCGCACGCCTGTATTTGATATGACTACAACAATGGCAGAGACGTGCCTAGAGGCTTAGGACTGAGCCTGCGCACCAACAAGGGAGGGTCTATTGTCTAAACCAATGACTTCTCTCCATCCAGTTGACATATGACCTTGTATTCTACCACTGTATAAAAGGAGAACAGACCCCTCCCATAGGGTTTGAGACTGTAGGGAGGAGGGAGGGGGTGTAGGGTCTGAGACTGTAGGGAGGAAGGGGGGGTGTAGGGTCTGCGACTGTAGGGAGGAGGGGGGGTGTAGGGTCTGAGACGGTAGGAGGGAGGGGGTGTAGGGTCTGAGACGGTAGGAGGGAGGGGGTGTAGGGTCTGACCATCGACTGTATATAGGAGGGTGCAGTTCCACTCATAGCCCGATAGGTGGCCAGAAGAACATTGCAGTTGTATTGAAAAACGTGTGTAATCATGCAGACTTGTACAAGTTGTAATAGAGTATATACAATAGTCATTATTTTTTATTTCCACCAAATCAAGATTTCCTTGTTTCAATTTGTCACGTTATCAGTGCTAGTGGGCACCAGGCAAAACATTTTCAATTGTTTAGTTTCCATTATGGATACTTTCATTAGACTTCAAAGGGAAGTTTCTCAAATTGAATTATGTATTTCTGCAAGGCACTATCTTAACAAACTAATTGGGTACAATAACAGAACTTGCCTACAAAGTGCAACATTTGGAAGCTGAGATCTTGTTCGAGCAATGTTAATATTTTAAAAGACCGTTCACTCGCAGCCATTACATCCTTACACTGGCCTGTCCATGGCCATGTTTAAAACGAAATCCTTTCATGGCTGCCTAGTGATAAATTTATTTCATATTCTTAAAAAAGGGTGTTGTTTAAAGAAATGTGGTCATCTGCGTTACTACTGGCTTTTCACCCGTTAAAGCGGGTGGTTGGTTTTTAAAGCAAATCGTGAAACGGAAAAAGATGTTACTAAATTCAACTGTCGTAAGCAGTTTTCCAACTTCACGGTTAAGAGTAGCTGTAGCCGATGCTGCATTGTGGTGTTCCCTTTTTTTCGTCAAAGTTTTGCTTACAGTGTAACAAGTAGATAACAGATGTAGACAAATGTGACCAACTGATGCAGGAAATCTTCAAACGGGTGACAAAATAAAGGAACAACGTACTTACAGTGTCTTACTAAGGTGTTGGGCCACCACATGCCACCAGAACAGCTTCACTGAACCGTTGGTACAAGTGTTTGGAACTCTACTGGAGGGGTTAAACACCATTCTTATTTGGTGTGTCGATCAGGGTGGTGGAGAGCACTGTCTAACAAAATCTCTCTTAGGTCTTCATTTGGGTCGAGATCTGGCATTGTCATCCTGAAGGAAACATCTCCCATCAGGATAGAAATGTTTCATCAATAGGATAAAGGTGATCCCTCAGAACAACTTTGTATTGATTTGCAGGGACCTTCCTTCTAAGTGGACAAGTGGACCTACACCATAACATCAAAATGCCCCCCACAGCATAACTGAGCCACTGGATCTCCTCACTGTAGGGGTCACCAACCCAAGCTGGGGTCACACATTCAGGCCTGTGCTGTTCTCTTGGGGTCAAGCATTCATGCCTGTACCGTTCTCTTGGGGTCAAGCATTCAGGCCTGTACTGTTCTCTTGGGGTCAAACATTCAGGCCTGTACCGTTCTCTTGGGGTCACACATTCAGGCCTGTGCTGTTCTCTTGGGGTCAAACATTCAGGCCTGTACCGTTCTCTTGGTGTACGCCACACATGCACTCGCCAACTTGTCGAAAACATGGTGAAGGAGGATTCATCTGACCGTGTCGCTTGCTTACACATCTTTGTAGACTGGTGGTTACGGCTTTTGCGGCTTTTGTGTGTGTGTGTGTGTGGGGGGGGGGGGGGGGGGGGGGTGGAAGGGTGGATGGAAGATCCAAAATGAAAGGCATTTAAAGAAAATACATAATACATACAACATTAGTATGTGTAAATACAGTCAAGTAATAGACCTGCTCTCAATCATGTGTTATTAAAACAAGAACAATAATTTAATTCCTTGTAGTTTATATTCTTTAAAGCAGGCGTCCACTCCGGGTTTGAAGCCACAGATTGTGTTGGTCTCGTCGTAGTGATAGCCCCCCTTTTCTTGCAGGTCTTTACATGGAGCAATACTGGTTGAAGTACAGTAAATAGTACCCGTATTCTCTGAAGACGAAGGAGAGGAGAGAAAGTAATACAAATACTGTTATTTCATCAAATGTATTGAAACTGTTGTACTCTCTTTACTGCAACAATGATAATAATACAGTTTATTAATATAGCGCTTTACTGAAAACCAAAGACACTTTGCAAGACGGACTGTTTCTGAGTGAAGGAATACATCAAGGCCAACATGACCCAGAATCACGCATCTTCACTACACAAAAATAATAAAAAAAGATGAAACGCAACGTAAACCATATCCCTTACTATATATCTTTCTCTCTGTCTCACCTGACTTGGCTCCCCAGCTAACGTCATAGACACTGCTGGTTGGTCGGGAACAGCCAAAGGGAGGCAGGGGGACGGTCTCTAGTTTAGGGGCGTCCATGTTAAGCTTAATCAGCATGATGTCGATCTGTTTGTCCTAATCTTTAAAACTAAACTGCTGGGAGGCGGGAATCACCTGCTCCTTGTTGTCATCCTTCCTTGTGAGCGTGTTTTTAACGCCTTGGAAGAGGCCCTTGACTTTGGATCCTAAACTGCTGGGAGGCGGGAATCACCTGCTCCTTGTTGTCATCCTTCCTTGTGAGCGTGTTTTTAACGCCTTGGAAGAGGGCCTTGACTTTGGATCCTAAACTGCTGTGTATTCCCAGCTTCAGGGTCAGCACCCTGCGGAAAGAGAGCGGGTTATGTTATGTTATGTGTAAATGGACATGCCCATTCCAAATTAAACACTTGGTTTTATCATATCTTGTTCTTTCATATTTTCCTATCTTGAAAGAAGAATACTTCTTTGTACTTTCTTCTGACTGTCTGACTCTCTCTCTCTCTCTCTCTCTCTCTCTCTCTCTCTCTCTCTCTCTCTCTCTCTCATGCCGTCCTCCACAGTGCAGCAGTGATCACCCAGCGAGTGTTGATCAGAGACCATCCACAGATTCCTTTAGTTGACTGATGGAAGACATGATACTGCCTCTCACTAGTGTCACACTTCTTAAACCCGCTGGCCTCTCTCTTATCTAGATCCTCTGAGGCTGCACTTGGGGGGAGCAGGGGAAGAAAACAAACACACCTTGTGTCAGTATTGTATTGTAAAGTATTGTATTTTATGATACATGGGATGAAAATGGTTTTCGTCTCCACAGAGATGTTTCCAACGTCAGGTTAGTGTTCATACAAAGTTAAGGGGGTACATGAAACAGAGATGATGTCAGTGCTTCAGTCAATGCAAAGAGGAACAAAATTAACGGACATATGCTGCATCCTTTTTTATGGTCATTTTGTGGCGGTTCATTTGAATTAAAACAAAGTAGAGAGCCTCAAATGGGAGATGGCAGTCTCATGAGAGAGGAATGCCGAGGGGTTCTAACATGGATTGTGTTCTAGTGAGTGCCACATTGTTTACTGTTTACTCAGGGTTAACCTGAGGGTCCAGCACATCCATAGGTCACTGTGGACTTATTAAAGTCCAGGAGTCACTGGATATGATGCCCCTCTGTCTACCTGTATTCAACATCACATTACCTAGGCGTTGTCAGAAGAGGATCAAATGTTTATTTGTTTTTTCTTAAAGCTGCATGTCAGAATGGACTGACTTTCAGTTTGTCTCAGTCTGAACTGAACCTCCCTGGCCATGCTGGTGGGGATTCCCACAACTATTCAGAACAACTAACATGCCATGCCAAGAAAAGTAGAATTTGGATTCTGCTCATATGTTATACATTACACGTTTGTTTCTGAATATGCACCACACATGCCTTAAAATGAATTAGATCTTTTCTAACTCATATTCATTGGGCTTTCTGACTCATTATTGGATATGAGCCTACTTCCTTTAAGAGTCTAAACATGACTATGTCAACAAACTCACCTGCCAGCATGGAGAGAAGAAGAAGAAAAGCCCAGATTTTCATCCTGGTTCTTTATAGTGCGGTTTTCAGTTGTCCAACTGTCTATTTAACATCCACACACATTCTTTACGAAAAATGTCAAGTTTATTATTTTTGGTCCTCCACAATCCATCATCTTTACACAGGATCATTCGCTTCGTTCTATTGGCTGTATGATTCCACCACATCCATCTGACTCCTTCCCATTTCACATTTATTTAGGCTTATCCTGACCAGATGATCTGAAACTGTGGAGCATCTAGACATATCAATGAACACTGTAGCATTGATTAACATACCCAAAAGTAATAGTTTTATCAAATAAAGTTTTAGTTCTTTCAATTAAATTGTCTATATTTTTCATAGTGATTTCACAACATTAGTATAATTGATAAATATAAAACTGTCCCAAAAAGACCCCCTGTGAAAGCTAATATCTTTGCTAAAAAGAATCCTTTACATTGACCATTTCTAACACAGATCTTCCCAGAGAAGAGTGCTACATGCACAGCCCCTCACAGATATCATGGAGTATCTTCTTTGTTAAGCTGCTAGAGAACAGTGGACCTCCAGTTAGGCACCGGTACAGACTGAACCTCTCCTGTCATAATATACAGGTGTCCGTTTGGTCATAAAACCATGTGCATTCACTCCCATAGGAGCTCATTTGATTATCGAAGCCATTACGAGTTTTACGGTCTTAACTGCCTTCGCCTGGCTGCCAACAGAGTTGATGCAAGCAAATATGATATATACGTTAGGCTATTTTACAATATGTGCTGCATATAATATCCAAAGTAAGGTTTAATCAGAAGATGTTCTTTCCTTTAAATCTTGCTGCTGTGACTTTTAAGTATGCACACTGCAGTTTGTTAAAAGAAAATTTACAAAATTTTATATTTCTACTTTTAATGTATATTAGTTAAATGTTTTTTGTCTTTAGCCTATGCCAATTATTCTAGGCCAACATAGAACATTACACTAACTAACTAACTAAATAACACTGACTCAAGTCACTCTGCGTTTTTTTGTCTGTAGAAAAAATGAGTGTACCACAATGACGCCGTGGGCATACCAGCAAAGAATCTATTTTACAGGAAAGTAGGGTAGTGGTAGCCTAGTGGGCAGGACTGCTACCTGGTGACCGAAAAGGTCAGAAGTTAAAATCCCATGGGAAAAACCACCACTAGTGTGCCCTTGGGCAAGGCACTTAACCTTAAATTGAGCCAGGGGTACTATCCCTGTAATCTCATTGGAAGTCAACAGTAGTGATGGGACCCTTACTAAAGTTGTTCTTTGGAACAGTAAATCAACAGGCTATGCATGCACTACACTTCCTACTAGTGGATAGTATTCTACAGTATCCATACTGAGATGTAGTGGATAGTATTCTATCCATACTGAGATGTGGTGGATTGTATTCTACAGTATCCAAACTGAGATGTAGTGGATAGTATTCTACAGTATCCATACTGAGATGTAGTGGATAGTATTCCACAGTATCCATACTGAGATGTGGTGGATAGTAGCCTACAGTGTCCATACTTTGATAAAACCATGAAGGAGGAGGAGTCAGTGTATGTGAGGACACTGCAGCCAATAGAATAATGTGGATTGTATGAGTGAAGCTGATTGGTCCTTGTGAGATGAAGAGCTTAGATACATTTTGTTTAAAAACATGAGGAGAAGTCACCTAGAGAGTCAGACATTTGAACTGATCCAGGAAGACCAGGATGAAGATCTGGGCTTTTCATCTTCTCTCCATGCTGGCTGGTGAGTTTGAAACGACACACAGAATGTAGTGCGCACTGGTCTTTTGATGTGCAGTAAAAGACACCAACGTTATGAACCCGCATAATGGAATGGATAACTTATGTGAACCCTGTTGCATGTTGTTCATTTCACTGCATTATTTAATTATTTTTGTGGAAAATCAATGGAATATACAGTATATTACAGACGTTGAAGGTTTGACACTACAACTGATGAATATATTATATTTAATATATTATATTTATCATATATTTACCATATATTATGCTTCAAATAATTCCTAGCCTTGCAAAATAATGTGTTTATGTGTGTCTGTGTGTGCTTTGTGTGTGTGTGTGTGTGTGTGTGTGTGTGTGTGTGCTTTGTGTGTCTGTGTGTGCTTTGTGTGTGCTTTATGTGTGTGTGTGTGTGTGTGTGTGTGTGTGTCTGTGTGTGCTTTATGTGTGTGTGTGTGTGTGTGTGTGTGTGTGTGTGTGTGTGTGTATAAACAGTGACTTCCTATTGTTTGATTACTTTTCAGGCGCCACATCAAAGTCCTTGTGAAAGAGAATCTATGGAGGATATAGCTGTCTGGATAATGAAAGACAGTACAATGTGTATGTGGAGAAGTCCCAAACGCCTGTAGACTTCTGTGGGGGTTCTCTGCTCAACAACCGTTGGGTCATCACTGCTGCTCACTGTAAAACTGGAGGGTAGGTGGTTTAAGATTTAAGATGTCGTTTTAATTCTGAAGGCAAGTGTACAGTACACAGGTGTTTCAATTGTAAGTTTATGCAGATGTCTTTGGAAATCTCTATTCTCTTCAGTTAACATAGGGTCAGTAGGCATTCCGACTGTATAGAGGAGGTAGTATGCATGTCCACTGTATAGAGGAGGTAGTATGCATGTCCACTGTATAGAGGAGGTAGTATGCATGTCCACTGTATAGAGTAGGTAGTGGGTATGTCCACTGTATAGATGAGGTAGTGGGTATGTCCACTGTATAGATGAGGTAGTGGGCTTTAACATTTAACATTGAAGTTTGGCATAAGAACACCACACTCGTCTACTGTCACCAACCTCCCTCCAGACAGACTGCGAGTTGTTCAAGTGGCTGATCAACACCCCCATGCAGAGCATGACATCATGCTTCTGCGGCTGAACGAAGAGATGAAAAATTACCCCACTATCCCTCTTCCTCCCAACCCCTGTAAAAGACCAAAGGTGGGAGAGGAGACTGAGCTATGGTCTTATTTTGATCATCAACGGTGAGATAAGATTTAACATTTTCTTCTCAATAACCTCAGATTGTACAGGATCTGCTCTACCATCTGACCTAAAGTGTGCTAAGATGAATGTTCAGCTATGTACACTTGAATCCACAACGAGCAAGTTCTGCTACCGCAAAGATGGTGTGAAGAGCTGCCAAGTAAGCATCAGATTTTTCCCTGTCACTCACACACACACACACACACACACACACACACACACACACACACACACACACACACACACACACACACACACACGCACACACACACACACACACACACACAGTCTGGTATTTGTCTGAACAAATATCTCTCACTCACTCACTCACTCACTCACTCACTCACTCACTCTTTCTCTCTCCCTCCCTCCCTCTCTCTCTCCCCCTATCTCTCTCTCTCTCTCTCTCTCTCGGGGGGACTCTGGTGGAGCTGTGGAATATCATAAAACACTTCATGGAGTGCATGTCATGGGAGGACATGATGTATGTGCAAATGAAGCTGAGGCCACGGATGTGTGTGACCCACCAATCAGGAACTGGATCCAAAACACCATGAATAATGACCCATGAACTCCGACATGTTCAGTCTACTAATGACAAAGTCTGATATCTCTCTACAACCCAATGGAGATATAATGTCTCTCTACAGGTTATGTAATAAAGATATCCCATATACCCCTACATTACACCTCTCTCATTTGTTTAATTTAGCTGATACAGTTCTAAGAAACCTATATAACAACTGACTGAGAGAACCTGCCACTACTTGGGGGAGGGGGGGGGGGGGGGTCTGGGGACATGCTCCCCCAGGAGAAATGTTTGAAAGATATTCACTTTACATGCTCATTTCTAGTTACTTTCAAGTATATTTGTATCTTGTGACGGCCTCAGGTTAGATAAGTTAATGCAGCCGTCCCAACAATGATCTGTGGATCCCTATTAACCCGAGCGAACAGGTGCGTAAAAGAAAAGCAATGGTGGAAGTACCCTGGGGAGAAAAATATGAGGGGCCGTTAGGGACATTATTCAGAATATATGTACTTTTCATCTCAAATACATATGAAACCAAACTCATGCACACACACATACAAGTGAAATGCTTGTACATACACATATGAAACACTCTCATATAAACAACTGAAACATTACACGCTCACATACACAGCTGAAGAGCTCTCATGAAAACTGTTGAAAAGCTTTCACATATACTAGTGAAATGTGCTCATATACACAGTTGAAATGCTCTCATATAGTATTGTGAAAACCTTTTACACAAACTATTTAAAACCTTACTCTAGTAGCACAAAGACTGAGCGAATACCTTACAAAGAACAAGTTAATAGATACCTCAGTACAGAAAGCAGGCATTTCAGGCTTCTCCGGGTGTCTGGAGCACACTAGCATGATTTGGCACCAAATTCAATTGGCAAAACGTGAGAAAAAGGACCTTCATCTAATTTTCCTGGACTTGGCAAAAGCATTTCGGTCTGTGCCCCACAAGCTTTTGTGGTCTGCATTTGAGTTTTTGAAGGTACCAAATGCAATTTTAAACCTGGTCAAGGCATACTTTCAGGACATTCAATTGTGTACACCAACATTTACCACCGAGTGGCAACGCCTGGAGATTGGCATCATGGCCTGATGTACAATCTCACCCTTGGCATTTACTATGGCCATGGAAGTAATAATTCGAGCATCAAAATGGGTCGTTGGCAGGCAAAAGTTAAGGGCAGGATTATGCCTCCCTCCCTTTTGAGCATGTATGGATGATATGGCAAGACTAGAAACGACACTTGCGGAATCCTGATATAATAAGAAAAGCGGCACCCACATTGGCAACCGGATGGAAATGGAATCCAAAAGAGGCCGTACTGCAAGCAAAAGCAGCCCTTAAACATACGGAAATAGTAGGACAAGTACAACATGGACGAGGAGGACTTGGACTTGGACTATGGGTGAACTGGGAAAGTGTAGAGCAGAGGAAAATTACCTGGAAAGACTTGTGGGGAATGGAATCCACAAGAATTAGCTTCATTGTAAGGGCAACCTACGACGTACTGCCAACACCAACAAATCTCAGCCAATGGGTAGGTGAGGATCCAACTTGCCCCCTCTGTGGCGGAACGGCTAATCTCAAACACATAATGGCTGGGTGCAAGACGAGCCTTACTCAAGGAACATACACCTGGCGCCACAATCAAGTACTAAAACGCTTGGCGGAAGCAATAGAGCATAGGCACTCAACAGTTAATGCCCTGCCAATTGGAGCAGAGGGCGACATGCACCACATTTGCTTTGTCATGGAGGGAGTTCCGGGAAAGAAGTTATAGAGCAAAACAAAGCTCAGGGCAGCTGAGGAGGGCATGTGATTGGAAAATGCTTACTGATGTCGGCCAACAACTGAGAGTCCCCATCGGTGATTGCAACAACCAACTTAAGACCAGACTTATTACTCTGGTCCAACACACAGCAAATTGTTTATTTTATAGAGCTAACAGTCCCGTGGGAAGAAGCAATAGACGAGGCTTACGAAAGAAAGAAACTCCGCTTTAGCAAATTGGCAGCTGAGGCAGAACAGCGAGGTTGGAGAACAAAGGTGTGCCCTGTGTGAAGTTGGATGCCGTGGATTTGTGACAATATCAACAACCAAACCACTTAAGGAGTTAGGGATCTGCGGCAAAGATTTGCGTCAGACCATTAAAGCTATATCAGATATAGCAGAAAGAAGTAGCCAGTGGCTGTGGCTGAAAAGGAAGGATCCTATTTGGGCACAATAGTAAAGAACATCATGCTGAAAAACCAAGAAGTGGTTTAATCTCAGGACAATGGTATAAAAGGTAAGTCTTTCCTGCAGAGCATCATTTATTGAGCCTGCAGGAACAGAGTAGGGAAAGATGATCTTCTTTTCAGGTGGTAAGTCTCCCTGCAGAGTTGGCAGAAAGTGCCTGCAGGCATAGGGAATTGGGATAGGTATAGGGATTTCAGCAGAGCGTCATATGTTAAGCCTGCAGTAACAGAGTAGGGAAAGATTGTCTTCTTTTCAGTTGGTAAGTATCCCTGCAGAGTTGGCATTGAAAGCCTGCAGGAATAGGAATTAGGGATGGGTATCGGTGTATCTCTCAGTTTAACAAACAACTTATTTATTTATTTATTATTATTATTATTATTATTATTATTATTATTATTATTATTATTATTATTTTTATATCTGGCCGTGCCGAGAGCGGATATAGAGGGTGGTGGCTCTGAGACGTCATTGCTCACCGTTAAGCTTTCTTGAGGTGTTGTGAGCTCAAATTAACGAAACATCTGGGATGGAGGGTGCCCACTTGAAAACCCCAATGACAGATCTGCTCTCAACCCAAGTCCATTCTAAAACATTGTCTTTTGAAGTGCTCCTCTTGGAATATGGCATAATGGATAGTATAACATCCTATCCTGTGTAAATCGAAACATACTGTTGTTGTACCATGATGATATCTGTGCTATTGTGCGTCATAGAAGTATAATTTGAATGGATAAAAATGTGGAAAATGAAACAATCGCTCAGAAAATATTACAGTAGAAGATGTCACTAAGATTATTATATATTCTTCATGTAATGTGCCAGGTGACTGCATCGAATACCTAGAACGACCACGTTTCTGGTCGCTGAACAGAACGACCTATAATGTGTATAATCTTTTCAGTGCTTTAAGGGCAATACGTGTGCCAAGAAGAACAACGCAGGAATATTCGAAGTTATTTGTGATTGCCAAGTGCTACGACGCCAGGCCAGACAAGGACGTGATCAGAAAAACCTGTGTCTAATTTAACAAAGTTTTTCCGGAAAGCAAATCCTTAGGGAATTTTGCCATGTCACCTACCATCCCATGTCATACACTATTTTGTATGTCATACATGCATGCACTGTCGTTGTTCGCGTCTCATACGTTTAAACTTGACTTAGGCCTACAGTGAATAAAAATGCCTCTGATTAAAACAAACTGTCTCTGAATGTGTGAAGTGATTGAGTGATCTCTCATTCCTTATTTATGTGTTTTTTTTGCTGAACCTACCGCATTACTGGTCACTTGAAAGATAGAGAGTGACACTATTTCAAATAAATTACCTGCTGGTACTTCACTGTGACTGTCTAACAGGCTTCTTGCTGTTTGATGGGACGACTGTTGCTGTCATCTGGTGGTCACATCAAGACATTACTACTTAAACCCTCTATTTCTGCCAGAGACAGGGAGGGAAGCTTATGTTTGCCGTTCCTTCTGTTTACAACCGGCAAGCAGTGCTTAATGTGAAGAACTAAGCCTCGACAAGATAGTTTTTATACACAGTGTGAAGAAAAACAGGTTTACTACTTGTCTTCACTGCTCCACCTCTACAGTGACTGACAATCAGCCATTCAAACATTGACTTTATCGCTGTAAAGTAATAAATAATATAGCACTGTATATTTGTGTTTGTTCTTAAAGTTTAGGATAAATATAATAGATAGATATTTGATCATATTTATTTTATACCTCAAAACACATTGTTTGGTGTTTGAGCCACTGATTTAAAAACATTGCTGAAAAACGAGCATTAAAAAGTAATATTCTTCCATAGAGAATAATAATAACAGTCTAATGTTGGCTATTAAAAAGTAATATTCTTCCATAGAGAATAATAATAACAGTCTAATGTTGGCTCTTAAAAAGTAATATTCTTTCATAATGAATAATAATAACAGTCTACTGTTACTTATTAAAAATTTGTATTGTTTTTTAGAGAATAATAATACTCTACTGTTACCTATTAAAAAGTAGTATTGTTTAATAGAGAATAATAATAGTCTACTGTTACCTAACTTACAGCGTCCCTCTCATTACAGTTTTTTTCAATTGCTAACAAGCATTGGTCACTACTGGAACTCCTTTTTTAAAACTCTTCACACAGTCTGCATTACAAACATGCATCTCAGCTAAACAGTTCATCTCACCTCCAAAACACTTTTTCACCAACAAAACACATCAAACATGTCTCAAAATTAGCTCATTCATCCACAACACTGGCAACAAGTCTCACTCAGGAAGCAAACACTGTCACTCTTAGCACACTGAACTACAAAATACTAACAACAAAGTGCATTACATAAAAGACATTTTATCTTTAAAGTTTGAATGATTTCTTTTCAGATAAATCAGTATTTTATTATAGAATAATATCTTTGCAATTTATTGAGTGTACTAAATTATTGTACATTGTAACAAGAATGATCCGCAATGGCGCAATTTGCTTCAGTTACATTTATGTTTTCTATTTCTTTGCATAGTGATTTACAATACTTCATGTATAACATATTCACTCCCTCTCTTCTGCATTTGGCCACATGTTTTCATCAACATCACATCTTATGTCTTTTCTGGCAATGCAGCTTGGGAAGAATCTTTAAGAATGCTTGATCCAACCCTGTCAATAATTGTGGCCCTTATCTCATCAGAGACCACAGCTCTTGGTCTCCCTCTCCTTCCTCTTCTCCCTCTTCCTGTCACTCTTCTCTCTCCACCAACCTGTCCTCTTTGTTCCATATTTCCAAAAAAGCCATTCAGAAGCCATCCCCTTTTATCTGCTTGCTTTGAGCAATGAGGCCAAACACAGGTCACCTGGGTAGGTTGTCAAATTAGACAAAAACATTTTGCATTCCTTAACGGGAAATCTGCAATAAGTTTATTGCCAAGCAGGGAGATCGAATACCTCTTTATTACAGTAACAGACCAAGTATCTCAGTGTTGGCTGAGAGATCTTATTTGTTTTTCATGGTGTCTTGGATCCAGTCCCTGATTGGCATTGATCATTGAAAGGGACAATTCAGTGGTCCCTTGACATTGGGACATATCCCTATTGTCCCGCCCCTCACACCAGTGTGTGTGTATGTGTGTGTGTGTGTGTGTGTGTGTGTGTGTGTGTGTGTGTGTGTTATCAGCATTCCTTGATGCTTACCGAGCAGACTTCCACTTTATTTCCACTGTAGCAGAAGGTGTTCTTTCCATCATGGTGAAACCCAGCCAGTGGGCCGAGGGCGTTACATGCCCCCACATTAAACTCAGCACATTGTAGATGATCTGGCTCGGAATCTAATTCTAAATGAATTAGAATATAATATCTGTTTATGAACTCTACCCCCCTAGTGGGAGATTCTGTTGTTGAGACCGTTTAAAAACGAAAATCTCTAAAATGGACCAAGTCGTTTGAATTAAATTACATATATATATATAATGTCAAACAGCATTGTTTCTTACAAGAAAGCTGACAAATCATTAAACGTTATCATAATCATTATTTATCATACTGGACTTTATTAACTTAAAGACATTTCAGGGATAACTTCAAAACCATTGAGGGATATGTGGGACCTGGTCATATACTTTCATGAATTGGAGTACAATTTGGAAGCTCTAACTTATACATTTTGTGGAGAAATGTTTTCAAAAAATAAAATATATATTTAAAATGTATTTTCTAGCATTTTACTCTATTAAAATGTGAAATCTGGGATATGCTGGTTAACCTTTAGACGTTAAGAAGTGATATATGCTGGTTAACCTTTAGAGGGAGAAGTGATATAAGCTTGTTAACTTTTAGAGGGAGAAGTGATATAAGCTTGTTAACTTTTAGAGGGAGGAGTGATATAAGATTGTTAACTTTTAGAAGGAGAAGTGATATAAGCTTGTTAACTTTTAGAGGGAGGAGTGATATAAACAGGTTAACTTTTAGAGGGAGGATTGATGATTGATGAGGATGGAGAAGTGGTGTTTGGTTCAGGCATGTTCCCTCATGGTCTTATCGATCCACTCTCTGATGAAACACACATCAATGAACTCCATCTCTGGTTTACATTTATCTTCAGCCTCTGTGGAGAGGACACCATGAAGCATTCTACCAAACTCCAGACCACCACCAGCATCAGCCTTGAGAGGGAGAGAGAGAGAGAGAGATGGTGGGGGGGGGGGGGGGTAGAGAGAGAAAGACGAAAGGGAGAAAGAGAGTGAAAGAAAGAGACAGAGAGAGATATAGTGAGTGAGAGAGAGAGAGAAAGATAGAGAGAGACGACAACAGAGACGAGAAAAACATTTTTTAAACATATGAACATAAAACCAATCATTTGTATGTGTAAATACAAGCAGACGACTACTCTCAATCATAGGTTCAATCAGTGAAATTACAGATATTATTTAATTCCTTGTAGTTTTTATTCTTCCTCTAGTTTAGACTTACAAGGCAGGCGTCCACTCCGGGTTTGAAGCCACAGATTGTGTTGGTCTCGTCGTAGTGATAGCCCCCCTTTTCTTGCAGGTCTTTACATGGAGCAATACTGGTTGAGGTACAGTAAATATTATCCGTATTCTCTGATGATAGAGGAGGGGAGGGGAAAAAATATAAATATTGTTATTTGATCAATTTGACTTAAATTGACGCCAGAGAAAATACGTAAAGGCTTCATGAAGCATTATGTATTTTTACTTCTGACAGAAAAAAAAGATAAAATGCAAAGTAAGCTATAAACCTTACTGTGAATCTGACCGTGTGTCTTTGCTGTCTTGGCTCCCCAGCTCACAACTCGAGCGTCTCCTGTTGGTCGTGAACAGCCAATGGGAGGCAGGGCGATGGTCTCTAGTTTAGGGGCGTCCTCGTTAAGCTTAATCAGCATGACGTTGATCTGCTTCTCCTCCTCTTTATAACTAAACTGCTGGCTGACGGGAATCACCTGCTCCTTGATCTTACCGTCGCCATCCTTCCCTTTAAAAAAGTTTTTTGCGTTGTTGAGGACGCCCTTGGCTTTGGATTCTAAACTGCTGTGTATTCCCAGCTTCACTGTGAGCTCCCTGTGGAAACAGAATGTATTTTCTCATGTATGGATGTTATGAATGTATGATCTCTGGACCAATTCAATAAATAATCACTTCATAGAAGAATATCTTTAATAATCACTCCATGTAAGCCTGTCTTTAATAATCACTTCATTTAAGCCTGTCTTTAATAATCACTTCATATAAGCCTATCTTTAATAATCACTTCATATAAGAATATCTTTCAAAATGGCTTTCATTCTTTCTTTTCTTTCCTTTCTTTCCTTTCTTTTCTTCTTTTCCTGTATTGTCATGGTGCACCCACTCATCATTTATTTTACCTGCTTCAATTTTCTCTCTTTTTTTCGGTCTTACCCCTTCTCCTCGTCCTGTCCCTCTGGTTTCACCCCTCTCACTTTTTATTTACCTCTCTCTGCTTCTTTCTCTCCTTACTCTGTTTATTCTCTTTCTCTCTTTTCTTCTTCTTCGTTGTTTCTCGTTTTTCCAAAGAAAATTCTCTCTCTCTACCTCCCCCCGCCTCTCCCTCTCTCTCTATATATATATTTGTGTGTGTGTATGTGTGTGTGTAAGTGTGTATCCATACAATCCTCCACAGCGTGCAGCGGTGATCACCCAGCGAGTGTTGATCAGAGATCCTCCACAGATTCCTTTGGTTGACTGCAGGAAGACATGATACTGTCTCTCACTAGTGTCACACTTCTTAAACCCACTGGCCCCTCTCTTATCTAGATCCTCTGAGGCTGCACCTGGGGGCAGCAGAGGGAGAAAACAAACACACCCCGTATTAAGTGTCCAGTAATGAAGGACTGCATTTTAAGCTTCACAGTACTGCAAACATTAAGCCTTTTCTGTGACCTTTGGCAGGCACATATTAAACGTAATGGCATCTTAATGTTCTGTAATGTGTGAGGACGTTATTTGGTTCTAAAGAATCATCTGAATGACAACAGGTTTTAATTTAATTAATATTCTGATTGATAGTAATTAGGTTAACAGACATTTTTGGAAGTGAGCCTTTTTCGTAAAAATGTCCAGACAGGACTATGATAAACAAACTCACCTGCCAGCATGGAGAGAAGAAGAAAAGCCCAGATCTTCATCTTGGTCTTCCTGGATCAGTTCAGATGTCTGACTCTCTAAGTGACATCTCGTCTCGTTTTTAAAAGAAACTTAATCTTCATTTTCTCATCATGCTCAAACCAATCAGCTGTAAGCATTAACATTTGATTCGTTCTAATTGGCTGCAGTGACACCACATTTACAGACTCCTCCCCCTTGATTGTTTTATTTACCATGTATGGAGAGAGTACAGTAGGAAACCCTCCAACACAAAATCAGATATCCAACATGTGAAAAAAGGTGGTACCTACTGTACTCCCATAAGATGGCTGATGTGTCATCTGACTGATGATCCTTGAATATTATTATACCTTACTGAGAGTTGATGGTCACTGTATCTTACACGCTTCACTCAAAAATTAAATTTTGGCAAAACTATTGTATCTGATCGAGATCAAGAAAATATCTTCTAACCTCACAAATCTCTTCTAAATCTCTCCTCTCATTTTGTATAATTTCATAAAGGATATTAGAACACCACATCTTGTGCATTTTGAAAGTATGAGCACTTTTATACCGATTTTTGTGCTATTAGTAACTGTCACAGCAGTATTGTATATTATTATTATTATTATTATTATTATTATTATTATTATTTTAGTGACAATTTTACAATAATAATAGTAACGTTCATTCAATAGCGCATTTCAAGCAACACATTGATACCTTACAAAAAAGAGGAAGAAACAAAGCAAATGAAATTAGGTAAAGAATAACAGACATGTTGAGACAGTTCCGACATAGGCCTGACAGAACTCCTATGCGTCTTTCAAAGGTGCCAGGGACTCCACATTCCGGGTTTCCAAGACGATAGAGTTCCATAGGGTAGAGGCAGCTTAGTCCCCAGAAGTCCACAATAAAATGAATTATTTTTATTATTAACTACAACTTAAGTTTAGTCAAATGAGGAGTTGAAGTAGTCCATTTTGTCTCGAGGACTGATAAGACCATTCAGTTTAGATTACACTCTGTCATAGCTCACTGCTGACTTGATCCAACAGAGTTTGCATGAAAACTTGTCTATGTGAACATGGGGTTATGTGATATAGCTGATTAAGCTTATCCTCTGTGTAAGTGTGCCAACATATGTGTGTGTGTGTGTGTGTGTGTGTGTGTGTGTGTGTGTGTGTGTGTGTGTGTGTGTGTGCGTGTGCGTGTGCGTGTGCGTGTGCGTGTGCGTGTGCGTGTGCGTGTGTGTGTGCGTGTGTGTGTGTGTGTGTGTGTGTGAATTCAAAATATAGTCTAAAACATTCAATATAAATGTATTACATTTAACGTTTTATATTAAAATATATAACGTCATTAGGCTTTTTCATAGAGCTGATATGATAATACTATTGGTACAAGACCAGTTGAAGGATATTAACATATCACACGCAGGCAAATCATTGTTGAAAAGAATACTATGCCTGTGTGACTGGACTTATTGTGTGTAAGTGTGTAAGACATGATAAGCAAAACATTATAACTGTGAACACTTCAGAGTCTGTTAGCATGACTGCAATACATAAGAAAAGTAGATCGTATTTCTGGATAGCACCAGTTACTGTATAGCACCTTAAATCGGACTCTTAATCTCGTTGTACGCAATATAATGACAATAAAGACTATTCTATTCTATTCTATTCTATTCTAGACATCTTGGTTCAGCTATTTTTTAAGTTAAATAAATTTCTAATGTACAATTTGGCAAGTTTAAATAAACAGAAGGGCAGGTAAAGCTACATTCTGGTACTCAAACAGGTTAACATTGGATTTGAATGCATATTCATTACTTTTTTAGAAGCAGGATTTCTTCCCAATTAACCTTAAAAGTGACTCAACCCTGACAACAAATGAGTGTCTGTTGAGGTGTTTCAAGTCCTTTGATCTGCCAAAATAATGAATAAACTAACTGGTGAATATTGCATTGAATTGAGAACAATAGAAGTTCATGTTGTGCCATCTCAAGCCCTTAAGTTATGCATCAGGACAACTTTAATGGTATTTTAAATGTAATTATGTGACTTTGAGGTAGCACCCAGCTCACGGTCTATGTGCTATGTGATTGCTCATTCTTTCTCAGTGTATCTCTCATACATCATTAATACTGATGCTGAAATTAACTAAAACCTGATTGTTGAGAATGTGAGAGCAAAAAAACTTTCAGATATTGATTGTTCAATGACAATTCTAGATGAAACTGTCAATAAAGACCTCAAGCAACTTAAAAAGGTCTTTTATTATTTTATAATCCAACATATCAAAGAAAGCAACGCACTATAAAACTGGAACAATTAATATAATTCATCCCTGAAACAACTAGCCACAAGCCACATACGTCTATTTGATCACTACAGAGTTTAGATAAACTTTCAAATTCAAGACAACAGTTGACTGGTGAACACACGCTCACTCGTGTATCATCTTAGCAGTAGATCAAGAAGGAAGTTCAAAATGTCTGCATGTAAATTGACACTGTGGCATACTTGTATCTGGTTAATTAAATACAGGAATCCATAGTAACAGTGAGCATTATTTAATTTTTATGTAATGGCATTTTCATCATCATTTGACGAATTATTGACAATTATTAGCTAATCATCTAAGTATCCACTCAGTGTCAGATATATCACAAAACCAAAGAAATAATGGAATAATCTCTGTCAATTTCTATCATGTGTATATTACATGGCTTGTCCTGCATTCATATGGCGTCAGGTGTTCTGAGGTTTTTCAGAAAGCGTCCAGGAAGTTTCACATAGAAATTCCTTGCATTTGAGTTTCACAAAGCGAAGCTCGATATCAGTTTTATACCAGAGTTGAAGAACTTGTTTGACAAGAAGGAATATGAAAAACACAATAATTGTGCACAGTAGTAGGTGGTGTCATTAAGATATTCATAAATCCTTCAAATATTATGCCAGATGACGGCATAGGATATCTAGGCCATGCACTGCTGAATGCTATGTAGAATGCTATGTAGAATGCTATGTAGAATGCTATGTAGAATGCTATGTAGAGTGCTGTGTAGAATGCTATGTAGAATGCGATGTAGAATGCTATGTAGAATGCCAATATGTTCATCAGAACCACATTGATTGGCTTTAAGGGTTCCAGACACCACTAAAACTTATACTGGATGTGTATGTGACCATTACAGTCATTTGTATGCTGGCACTTTCTTGGGATCAGTAGCAGGTGTTTTTTCTTTCTATTTTGTATTATAGTGGATGTACATTACAGACTTGTCAGCTAGCAAGCATTAATGGTTGAAATAACTCTGTTAGTATTGAATGATGAACCAGTTCATAGGTAGACTAGTCTTCTTTAAATAATTCTGAACGAGTCTGTACTGCACATGTTGTCTGTTTTTTGGCAT
>JAPMUY010001598.1:0-18878 GCA_026901105.3 Galaxias olidus | reverse complement strand
GCCCCGTGACCACAGCTCTCAAAGCTTGTGCTGTGCGCCAAATTTAAAAATGGTTATAGATCATACGCAAACTAATGATCTGCTTTTTTAGAGGAGCAAATTGATTTGTTATGCTACAAAGGGGTTTGTTTTAAAGAGAGCAACCAACTAAAGACTCAGTCTGGTACAACTTGTTAAGAGGGTTGAAGTCCTGGAAAGCTTTTCTGCTTCTTTTCTTTCTTTATAAGGGAGTGGCAAATGGAGAAGAGCTGAAAGATTAAGTTCAGTAGTCTCTCCCTTCAGGAAATGTTTGCTCAAAGCTCTGCTGAGACCTGCCTCACACAAAGCCTGACAATGACAAGGCCTCATTGTTTTGACTCAATTAATTTTACCGTCTTTGAAAATCTCTGAAGTCTCACAAATAAAGTGCATGTGTATGGATATTTTGGCTATATATATATATATATATATATATATATGGCTGTATATATATATATATATATACAAAGAAATTAATGAACTAGGATTTGTTTTTGTAATGCTAAACTATTGTGGTAGATAAAAGCATACTCGGACCTTTGTCTGCAGTAGACCTTGCACAGTAAATAATAAACACCACACCCCAGCATCCCCCTGCTAACTGTGTGCTAAGAAGCGGGTCTCACCTCGTTCTCCTCATAGCTGGCGGGGAATCGCCGGTCCTCAAAGATGACAACGTGGTGGCGGATCCACTGAAGCAGCACGGTCACCCGCTCGTAGTACTCCTGCCAGCGCAGCTCCAGCTCCTGGGGCCAGGCACAGCACAAGACACAGCAGGGCTCAAAGACCCACACAGCAGGACCTTTCCTCTCCCTCTCTCTCTCTCTCTCTCTCTCTCTCTCTCTCTCTCTCTCTCTCTCTCTCTCTTTATCTCTCTCTCTCTCTCTCTCTCTCTCTCTCTCTCTCTCTCTCTCTCTCTCTCTCTCTCTCTCTCTCTCTCTCTCTCTCTCTCTCTCTCTCTCTCTCTCTCTCTCTCTCTCTCTCTCTCTCTCTCTCTCTCTCTCTCTCTCTCTCTCTCTCTCTCTCTCTCTCTCTCTCTCTCTCTCTCTCTCTCTCTCTCACGTCACACACCACACTCAGTCAATTAGGTGTCGATCACAGCCCTGGCCTTGTTGCAGCCAGACAGGGAGTAGAGGGATGACGGATACGGCAGAATGGAGACGGAGGACGACGCACACAGCAGATGTGCCACGTTTTTGCTTTTGTTTCTTTGCTTGTCTCTCGCCTGTGTTTGCTCCAGGGGAGACTAGCGGACGCTGCAGTATAAATATCCTTATATATACTAACTTCATTGCAAGACATAGATCAATAGTAGTTGCCAAGGCGAGATTGCCGTGCATTACCATGCTTGCCAATACTCCCAGGATGTGCCTGGTCTATGAGCTACCCTCACATGTTTCAATATAGAACGTTTATGTCTGAACAGGTAGTACTGGGCCTGTCTGTCTTTGACAGGAGCTGTCAAGTAGACACCACAGGCTCCTCATTTTCAGAGAATCTACCTAAAATCACAGGGTTTCTATTGCTCTGGCAAACAACAAGCCACATTGGGAAACAATGTCATCAAAACCTCCAACAGACTTAGTCACAAGCTTGATACACGTCGCTCATTGTAATAACTTACGAGAGTTGAGCAGCAGAATCAGCTGGGAATGGATAATCTACTACATTTCTGGGAGAGGTAATTGGCTATCATGGAGATTTTTCCAGAAAGTTAATCTGACAAGGCGGGACCGTTCGTCACTTACATTGGCCACGACACCATCCTGAGCATCAGGCACGCGAGGCATGGCGTCGTACAGGGACGACACGTAGGTGATGATGGACTTCTCGTCAGGGTGTGGCACGTCAACATCTGGATAGGAAACGTGAAAACACCCATTGTGTTTACATGTCTTTGACTGTGGTAACTCGACACCCCCTTATAGGGTTTGATAACCACATTGAAGATATAGCTCTGGAAAAAGTGCAAGCCATGTTTCTATTCTTCCTTCCCACGGGACTTTATGAAGACATGGCAATGGAAAAGTAAAAAAGATGGTCCAAGTAAACAGACGTGCAGACGGGGCTTACCCTCTGGGTCCAGTAGACGGGTCACCCCCAGGTCTTTCTCTGCCATGGTGAAGGCCTGCTCCAGGTTCTCTATGTTAGTCTGGCGGTACACCTTACTCATGTCAACAAGTCTGGGCCTATGGGAACACAGGGACGGGGACATTAGTACGGAACTCAGTGGAATGGATGATAGTCGAGACTGGTTCATAGGTGGATGACAGACTGGGAAGTAATAACAATACTAAATCAATACACAATCTGAGCAGTTGTATATTTCAAACTGTTCACAGGGTATATTATAAAAATATTCTATTTTATATATTATTATATAAATAATAAAATAATAATATTAATATATAATAAATAATAAAAAATTATAATTATAATAATATAAATAATAATAATTATACAGTATATATACACACAATATATATAAATAAATAAATAAATTGTATTTATATATATATATATATATATATATATATGTATATATATATATATATATATATACTGTATATATAATGTATGTATTTATTTATATATATTGTAAAGGGGAAGAACAAAGATGCACACAGCTAGTTAACATTAATGTAATCACTTGTCATTATGTGTAACTGAAACCTTCCAGCAGGCCTTTTGCCTTGGGGGGATCTACAGTGCATGTACACACAGAGTTCTGAAGGTGAGGAGGACAGCAGGCTGCCTGCGTGTTGTAAATCTGAGTGAACACCTGCCTACCACTGTGTCCCCCTGGGTGTTTGATTGCCTCTCACACAGCCCCACAGAGATATCATAGATGTATACTGTAGATATCGTGAGCGAAAATAGCAGAAAGCTGTTCTGACTAGGCATATATTCAAGGTTGTTATCTTATAGCGGTTTGTTCTTATTATTACATATTCTATGTACACACATAAATACAAAAACAAAATCACAGTGGTTGCATTTTATGCACATCACATAGCACATCTCAGGACGTCTGCCGTCACACACAACCAATTCTACAATGAAATCCCAAGAAAGGAAGGCCAGAAATCAGGCCATGGTAAGATGAAGCCCGTACAACTGTCTGACGTGCAGGGTGGAGCGCACGGCGTAGTGGTCTCCGGGGTTGGGAGGGGCCTCCAGGTGCCGCACTTCCCTGAGCGACAGCTGCCTGCCCGGCCTCGCTGAGCTGTAGGCGGGCGCCCTCCGCTCCCGTCCGTGGAAGCTGCGGGAGCTCCAGCCCTGAACCACCTCCGGCTCCCCAGGGTGGAACTCGCTGCTGGAGCGGGCTCCCGGGCTGTTGGAGCCCCGGCCAGAGTCCGTGGAGGATCCCTCCGAGGGGATGTCCTCGCACACCATCACCACCCGGTCGTCCACGTCAGTGATGGAGCCCGACACGCTGCCCAACAAGCTGCGGCTCCTCTTTCGGTTGCGGAACCTCTTCTTCAGACTTTGTATCATGGTGAATGTTGCGAGTTGAAGCGCGTCAAACGCAGAATTCCTGATTGATAATCGGTCGAGCGTTAGGCCAAGGAGAACGTTGCGCTCCCACAGAGCGCTCCTTCACAAGCTGTTATACCCGTCATTCCAACTGAAAGCATGTTCATCGGTTGGCGTGGAGGCCCCCAGATCCAGATCTGCATGTAAATCCAACTGAAGTATTCAGAGTTCTTGATGCTCGATTCAACGCAACACGTTTTCGGGTGAAAGGTAGCCTCCTAGTGGTAAAGCCAGGTTACTGCTCTATTCCCCTTTGACCTAACGTCTTCGACAAGCTCCGGAGATCTAAAGGTGAAAGAAACCACGCGGTGGTCCACAAAATGGCTTGTCAACGTGTCGAACGAGAGCTGTTAAGAAAAGTACCTGCGCGCGTCTGAGACTAATGTTTCCCATACACCACACCTTCTCGAACTTTGAAAAAAGTTATCAAAAAAAAGTACAGCCCAAGGTATTGTTGGCACAAAGATCCTTCCTCTTCTTTCTATGCTTTCTCTCTCTCTCTCCCTCCCTCCCTCCTTCCCTCCCTCCCTCCATTTCCCTCTCTATGTTTCACTTTCTCTTAAATCCTTATCCTCTCTCTCTCTCTCCCCCTTAGCGTGCAGTGTTTTGCAGGTACATGCTCAGGCTGAAGGGGAACCAGTCCCCGAGGGCATCTTTTTTGGTTCTTTTCATAATCACTGCATTACGCCGCCACACCCAGCCCAGCCTCTAGCCCTCCCCTGTTGTCTGGCTGTATCCCTCCCTTCCACTGTAACCTGACCATGTTTACCTTCCACTAAACTGTTTCATGTTACGTAGACTTTGGGTTTGCACATCGACTTCTTTGGCCTTTGTATTTAAAGTTTTGAGGCACTAAGTCAGTGCTCATGAATCCTAATAAGCGGGCATAAAACCACCAAATGTCAAATATATGGGGGTATAAAAACAAAAGACAAAATTCTACGGTGAATCAACAGAACTCATCATACCACGTGAAATGCGTTCGCTGTTAATTAGCACATAAATAACCTAATCAAAATAGTAATTGCCGTGTTTGAACTTGGGGCAGTGGCCATAGTAACAACCTGTCTGTGAGACTGGCAACACCCACCTATGGTATTCCAGGCCCAGGGCACTGACATGCTCTTAGCAAAGCCTTAACACTGTATTGGACCAGGACTCCAGGACCTGTACCATCAAGCACATATTGGAATGACTTAAAAACGCATCGCTTATTGTACAAGGTTTCGAAAACAACTAAGCTACTAAGAAACCAAGCCAATTGCAGATATACACCCTAAAGAAGTGGTGCTCTGTCGAAATGCTTCTAACCTGGGGGTACAACCGTGGGAGGTTTATTTTCTGTTAGAGCCAAACCACTGTAATCACTGACAAAACGCAGGCTTTAAAACAAAGACCACTCCAAAAATGTTTAATAAAATCAGCAGAAAAAAGTATGCATGTCCTTACTGTCGACCGACTCAAAAAAGGGTCTCAGTACCACTTGCCTCATATCTGCAAAGAACAGGTACCAGCATGAAGAACTCAAATCGACTTTGGGAGCTTCAACATACCAGAATGAGCCAGACGATTTACCACTCCATTACCATTAGACTACCTACAACAGGTAACGCTTGTGTTGAGAACAGCGTGGTAAGTAAGTACTAAGCTGAATGTTTTTAGTGCTTTCAAATGTATAGTTTGAATCGTAACGATCAGTGACCCTTTATTACAAGAGCACGTGATTATACAATGATTTTTCCTACTTCAACTGTTTCAAGGACACCACAAACGTCTCTCAAATGGCGGGGGGGTTGCTACCAAGGCGTGACCACTCACCGGTGCTTGTGGATGACGGCGTTGAAGAGCTTGCCGTCCCTCCAGCTGGTGGTGAAGTTGTCGCAGCGGATGCCCTGGTAGCCCTCGGTCATCCTCTGGGACCACAGCAGCAGCTTCTCCTTGGCCGTCATGTCGTCCGACTGACCGTTCACCTGGATGTCCGAGATCTGGAGGGAGGGGGTCAGACACAAAAGGTTAGAGAGCAGGGAGGGAGAGAGGGAGTAGTAATGGGGTTTGTTGAGAGGAATTTGAGGAGAAAGTATTGCTGCGGTCAGATGAAAACTTTTTAACTCCACTTTACTGCATGAAGAGATACAATGGTCTGCTATAGTCGGATTTCAATGATCCCTGAACATGATGTAATAGTTAAAAGAAATCCATTTGGTAATACTTAGTCTACAATTTTTTGATAAACTGTTAAAAGGTTTTCATCTGACAGGAGTGATATGGTCAATCATTTCCCCCCCAAAAACGATTTAATTATTATCGCTTTAGAAGACAGAATGTTATTTTCTTACGTCTGAGAGTGTAATTAAAGGGTCCCTTTTAGCCCCCCTGATGTGAGAGGCTATCAACAAACAAGGGCCTCTCAACCGCAGCTAAAATCTATCACAGCCTCATGGATGGCACATCAATCAGGGACATCTCCTTTTAAACGGCTTGTCTTCCAAATGAAGGAACCCTCCTATTTGGAGCAAGCTAATGGATTAGTGAATCGCATCCACATTGTAGGTCATTGAACTATGCTGGTACTGGCATGGGGCAAGTAGGGGGAGACCATCACTGACTCGGGTCACAGGACACAGCACGGGCTCTGTCTGGATGGGCCTCGGAAGCCGCCACTAGCTAATAAACTGCCTGGGGGGGGGGGGGGGGGGGGCAGGGGGGGGGCAGGGGTGTCTGAATTCAGATGGGAAAGAGAGAATGAGTCATGATCACCAGAACTTTCTTCTGAGTCACACCCTCCTGGTAAAACTGTTTAATGTGCACTGGTTTATGCTTGTGTGTGTGTGTGTGTGTGTGTGTGTGTGTGTGTGCGCGTGTGTGTGTGTGTGTGTGTGTGTGTGTGTGTGTGTGTGTGTGTGGCGGTATGCCGTTTCAATCCTTTGTCCTGATCAGCCCCACCCTTATCAAGTCTCCGGGGGCTCTATGAGTCACCAGACACCACCGCCCTCCCATCTGTATCTCTCCTTATATTACACAAAAGAGACACCCCATCTCTTCCTCTATCTAAGGGAGAGCCGTTATTATGTTCGGGACACAATCGCCAATTCACTTTCCTTGGCTTCCTCCAAACAAGAGTCCCTCCCTTACTGCCTGTGTCAATAACAATTAACTGGTAGCGCTTTCAAACAGTGCAATCCGTCCTTATTTTATGATAGAAGGTTGGGTGTGTGTGTTCTGCCATTTAGCTGGAGCAGATGGATCTTTGGCTGGCACACCAGGGATCAGGGAGTGGGTGGGGCGGTGGTTGCACAGCTGGGAAGAGGCCTGGCAGTATAGGGTGTCAGTGAGTTACACTAACGCCCCACCGTCCACCTGGGACCGACGGAGAGTGAGACACGCACGCACATAGCTGTGCAGCGTAACACCGTGCCGTTGCAATGAGAACCGCCAGACGACTGTTCTGCATTCAGTGGTCAAGTTGTTATCCTTTACGATGGATTAGTTTGATTCATGTAGTAGAAAAAAAAAAGATGTAATAAGAGTTTGGTTAGAGTGTTACAGTGTGAATCTGAACTGAAAGATTTGGTCATTATTTTAACCCATCATTTTGTCTTCCCGTCCACCTTACTAAGCCATGAGCGTGACGCCATGACAGATTGGAAAGGGAAGCCGACCGATGAAGATCCCAGGAGTCAGAGAGACGGGCGGAGGGATATGTAATAATGGAACGTAACACTGACAGAACAAGACACCTGGAAGTGAAGGATGATGGTCCAGATCAACCCCAGGGTCAGCTTCGGGTTGCCATCAGCAATGTCATCGTTCCGGATGTTCACCAGCTTGACCTGCAACACAATGTTACAGAAGTGAGACTCCACTGGTTATTTGACTGGTAGACTAATTCAATAAAACTACTGATAGACACCATCAACTTGAATGAGTTTATATTTCACGTTGTGACACAAAACAGCTTGAAGGGGAACACAGGCGCCTTACCTGCCGGTGTCTTAGGAACTCCAGTGCTATCTGTACATTTTGTAGTTTGTGGAAGCGCATGCGTCCTTTCTCCCTTGGCTGAAGAGGCACATAGAAGAAGAAGGTGGTGGTTAGAGACATGGTGGACAGTGGAACCCCATGATATCAGAATATTCCTTCTTATGTGGACTTCATGAAGAACGTACAACTATAACCACTGGAATCAAATAAGAAATGTAAATAATGGAAATGCATATAATCCAAACACAGCAGAAGACATTGAGAGTGAATGTTTTTGGTCAAATATGTATCACCTAGGTGAACCTTAACACAGTGATTTGTCTATCTAATGGACTATAATGTACCTTTATACTATATTTGATAATCAGCTTAGATACACGTCACTGTCATCACCACAACAGACAATCATTAGGTTTACAAAGAATATTAATTTAAAGGAGATACAACATTTCAAATTAAAAAAGGGATTGCTCATGCATTGGCTAATCTAATAACGCGTGGTTAGTTATTAGCTAAATAAATCTACTGTGGCTTTAGAAATATGTGGCTGTCCAAATTATAATAAGCCAACATTAAAAGGCAATTCCAAAATATATATCAAGCACAAAACTTTATCTTATTGAAGTGCATACATAGGCAAATGTTATAATTTAGCCTGACACAATGCTAAATGTGCAAAACACAACAGTTAACCAAGGTTTTATTTACTAATGCTCATATCTTTATTACTTTCTTTTGCATTTTTGTGTCTACATCCATCTTTTACTGTAGATGGTTAACAACCACTGATGATTGGGCAAGCTTTATCGATGATGAACAATAGGATAAACATAAGCATAGGAAAGACCCAAAGTATAAGACCACATGGCCACAAAAAAGGACAGACATCATGCAGAGCTGAGCCACTGAGAGAGAGAGGGGGGGGGAGATGAAACATGCCAACAAAAGAAGAAGAAACAGAGGAGGAAGACTACCCCAAGTTCAGAGACCCACTCACCAAGCGCACGTTCCTCGCCACGTCTCTCTCCCTCGTCTAGCCCCAACAAGAGCAGTGCAAAGAGAAGGGGGCAAAAGGCCAAAGGGGAAAGGTCAGCAGACACAAGACAGGGCAAAGAGAAGAGGGGGGCAGGAGGAGATGGAGAGCAGGGACAGAGAAGAACCCGGGTTCAGATAGGAACACACGGTTCAGAGAGAGAGAACGAGAGAGAGCGAGAGAGAGAGAGTGAAGCCAGAGGATGGAGTAAATGGGTTAGGAGGATGAGAGGCGCCTGAGTAATGAGCGGAGACGGTCGTGGAGGCAATGAGCTGACTGCAGCTGAGAGTGTGCAAGGTCCCCAGAAGGCACTTGAGATTGGATTGCCACTAGTAATCTGGTTTAAGTTTATGTGTTTGGTGGATTACATTTATATGCCAAAATATATTCTAATGTAGTAGCTATTACATGTATTTCAAGAACAGGGATAGGTTGTTCAGCTTAGGAATTTAAAGAGATATTGTTTTTTTTTCTGTTGGGTTTTTGCTTGATTTTTCAGGCGTAAAAGCCTGGCACAGATTTGTAACCATGGGGACTTAATTTTTGTTTGAACTTTGACAAGCATTCATTCCTTGCTAGTAGCAGTAGTCTGGGTTAGTAAAGCTCTGTTTGGATGCTGGCGTTTCGTCCCATTCACCACCCAGAGGCGGGGTCAGGGGTCAGGAGTCAGGGGCTCACCAGCGTCTCCCCAGAGAGCACCTCCAGCAGGGAGATCAGGTTGTGTCCATCTCGCAGGTCTTCGTACAGGTCAGTCACGTGACGCTGCGCCTGGATGGGAAAAGGGAAGAAAGAGAGCGGAGGTGACACGACATCCCAGTATAATCCAAAGCTCCATGCTTATGGGCAGCGAGGGTGACACGGTGACAGTGACCAGATGTAGGCGGTGTGACTCACATATAGCTTGCTGCACGCACAGCACAGTGAATAAAGCAGCAATATGCTGTCTTATGTAATGCCCTGTTACAACCCAACTACCCTACTGTGCTGTGAGTAGTATGAATATAAAAATCCATCTGACTTGACAGTGTTCCCTATGTCTATATCCTGGAGGCCTCTCCTTCGGTACATCGATACTGGAATGTATGGCTGCCAGCAACCAAGACAATTCTGTCTTCTAGACTTGTTGAGACACCTGGTGCCGAATGACAGTTGGCAGCTGCCAGCCTCGGTGACAGGTGATACATGTCTCTCAGTGAGTCTTAATGAACATGACCTAAGTGAAAACAACGACACCTGTCTGGGACCAACACAGCACGCGGAGAGTAAACAGGCATGCACACACAGGTGGGACTGGCTCTCATGCACTCAATGTCAGGAACATCTAGACACATTTTGGATTGTTGAGGAAACGCCAGGATTGTTTTCGAAAAATGCCTTGGGTGTTATTATAATAACGGCGTGCGAGACGGACTCAACGTGCCGAGGCGTTCCACGAGAAGCGGCGGACAGCAAACACACAGCACTCAAGCAGCGGGAGAGGCAAGAAGACCATGACGTGATGACTAGGACGATTTAGTGGAGGGGAGAAGGTTGTGGGAGCTGGCAAGAGAGAGCTACGGAGGAGTAAGTGTTCAGGTGGAGAGCCTGGGGGGGATGGCTGACATGCAGGCACAGGGGGACGGGCTAGAGGCAGCCAGTACAGTCCTGCTGGGGCCTGTAGACAGGTGATACCTACCGCTGGTCTCCAGTGCTGGGTGGGTGGAGGAAGGTAAGAAACACGAGATGGAGAAAAGGACAGAACGGAGCATGAAGTGGGAAAAATGGATGATATAAGAATTTAAAAAAAAATCAATGAATGAGCATGGATTAAAAGGATTAACAATAGAATGATAGTATGATAGAAATGGATGTAAAGGTGGAAGAGGATGAACACATATTTTTGATTAGTCTTTTTTTAGTACCGAGACAAACGTAGGTTAAGAACAATGTTGTAATGCAGCTTATAGTGTACTCATACATGTTGACTATTTAAGACGTCTTGAATACAAAACAAATCCAGCAAGTTACAACATACACTGACTTATGTTTGTATTACCCAAAGCTCTCTAAATCAAAGCAGTTACATGAACTGACTTTATGTCAACCAGCGGGATCATTGACCAATAGCTATGAGGGTGCTGGTAAGCGGCGGTTGGTCACTAGGGGGCAGTGTTTACTCACAGATGTAACATACATTATTTTAAAGTTTTAAACAGTGCTGTTCACAGTATTATATATACATACAGTACCTGTCAAGTGAATGGGAAAGTGTGTCCAAACTTTTGACTGGTACATATATTTTAATTTAAGATACCACCTTTTTATGTAAGATACTATAGAAAAAGAATAATTAAAAACAACTTTCCATTGTAATACAAGTTCAAGTACAACTCAGTTCCGCCCTCTTTGGCAGTAACGGCCCATTTGTACATGATCTGTTCAACACTTATTCAAGTCCTGTCCATCACCATGACTCAATAGCCGCACGTTAAAGAGTGGGCCTTAACGTGCTCCCGGTCTCATTGTTGCAGCTGACAGCTGGTGACACGGTACAAATTGCTGTCTGGGAGTCAAGCGAGCTGTCGGATCTTCTGTGTGTGTGTAACGGTGGCTTCCCTAGGTGAAAAAACGTTAGTCTGTACGGGCTAGACCTGACCACAGTCAAACCACACACTCAATAGACTCTGCTCATCTGTGGCTTAATACACCTTTTACTGTGTCATGTATGGGCCTCTCAGCCATTGGATTGTGTTTGGTTTAAACATATGTTTACTGCAAAGGAATCCAAGTGCAATAAAGAATCTTGATGGGAACTATTTTTTTTTTTGCATACATATTCTGCAGTGTGCCTGTCTTCACACCCTCCCTCGCCATCAAAATGATTTGAACGTGTGTGGAAACTATCCCATATCCCTTTATAGCTGATTGTGACTGCCTCCTCCCAGGGGTCTGCCTCAGCACAGCCCACCACTAAAATCAACAGCTCCACAGTCAGCCAGGCATGAAGGGAGGAGGCCGGTTAACACCTCTTCCCACGATATGCTGCCTACTTTTAAACATGTGTTTTCAATCATTTATTATGAAAATGGACCTGCCACGTTAAAAGACAGTTGCTCAACGAGGCATAAATATGTTAGCTGCAGGGAATAGAACAGGGAGTCCCCGCTCTCTCTCTGGAGGCTTGGAAAATAGCTCCTCAAGCTAAACGTAATCTAAACTGAAATGCTATTTCGTATCGCTGGGGCGTAGCTGCATTTATTTCTGTTTGGGCCATGTATGCAGGCATGCAGGCAGGCAGGCAGCGCTCCAGGCCCAGGAGTCTGCGAAGCACATGTGCTACTGTTGGCCCATGCAGCCAGCCACTGTGGGTCCGGGCCACGGGCCCAGACCCAGACCCAGACTCTGCTGCTTCAGAGGGAGCGTGCTAATCGACTCCAGATGGACATGACTCACCGTCGCTGGTGCACAAAAAAACAAAACACTTAAAAGTAAAAGTGAAAGAGAGAGAGAGAGACTGTTTGTGTTATATCGGGAACAGAATATCTTAGCGCTGCATTTTCATGGAAAGGAAAACAGTCTTGTGTGCGTCCACTCCCCCCCCCCCCTCCCCCCCTCCCCATCAATCAGAGAGCGCAATGAATGGAGCTGTGTCTTAAGAGCGGGAAAAGAGAGTAACGAGGGGGCCCTTAATGGCTTAAGCCTGTAAATGTTCGGTGGTGGCCGGTGGGGCTTTGTTGAATGAAAAATGATGCGAGCAGGGATATTTTTACACGCACCGGAGGAGGGGCTGCCTGTTGTCGGCCTCGTTCCTCATTTCTAATGAGAAACTCCGGAGTGAGTTGTTTGGCTGGTTAGGCCACCCCCTTCCTGCCCTGTGCAGCCCTCTGGTTGTGGCCTCGGCGTGATGAATTGGCTGGGTTTCAGAGCCAAAGGGAAGGGGAGCAGACATGAGGCCGGTGACAGGGGGAGAGCGACAACAGACAGCGTACAGTGTCACTCGGTCAAGGTCAGACCAGACTACAGGTGAACTTCCTCTCCCCACGAGCGAGTGTGTGTGTGTGTGACACTAGGGAGAATTAAAGTGTGCGTGGGTGAGAATGCGTGTGTGTGTGTGTGTGTGTGTGTTCACGTCTTCCCTCCCGTGGGGTCATTTCTAACGAGAAACCTTCACAGGCGCATACGATAATGAAAACACCTAAAGTCAATGAGCTGAGAATAAAAAGCAGGCGACCGGTGTGATCGTTGATGAACGATCCTGCCCTGATGTCCCCATATTGTGTTGCCATGGCTACTGCAATGGTCTGTTGGTATCATGACCTCAAAGACACCTGCATGTTTTGCATGGATGGTTCCCTCTGGACCCTTACACCCTGTCACGGCTAAACTATCGTTACAAGTCTCATCCGCGCGCACCGACAAAGCCCTGTTACAAAACCAGAAACGATGCTCCTAAAAGCACAGGGGTGAGGAAGACAGAAGTCAAACCATCCAGTGATCTCGTTTTGCTCTCTCCTTGCTCTCGATCGAAAAAATGAAATGTATATCTACAGCACTACACCGTGGTCAGGCAGTGGCATTCGGTCAAAAACCAAATCTCCTCGGTAGTCAAAAGTTTTGTTTTCTGACGTTGAAGCTGAAGATCCAGCTGCTCAATTGCAACCATCAGAAAGCACACAGCCACGTCCCCCTGTGGTTGTGGGACGATTAGGGCCATGAGTCACTACATCAAAATCAAGAATGTGCCACTAGCAGGGATTTCTCTTGGAACAGCAAAGGGGGGGGGGGGGGGGGGGGGGGGTGGAAATCACTCTCAATTCCTCTCTAATAAACATCTGTGGCCATGCAAGAAACCAAAGAACCCTATATGATTATCACTATTGAGGTTGACTGATCTCTATCAACAATCTCTGGCGTTGTAAATTGCTCATAATTACATGTATGGATGCAGACGTGAAGGGAATAACAGATGTCGACTGAAGAAGGAGGCGTGCATGTGGTGTCCATCCTTACCTTTATCAAGTGTTTGTTCACCCATTTTGTGAAGGTCTTTTTCTGTACCCGGTCTCGTTCGTCTGTAAGACAAGATGAAAAGACAAACTTCAGACATATGCAACGAAAAGCAACACGAAGTGGGAAAGGTTTGTATTATAAAACAAGGTAATCGCGTACCAATGAAGAACTATTTCAGCTGCAAAGAAACGTAAAAGTGCACAAAGGAGGAAGTAAACCAAAGCACAGTATTTACATGTTTTTCTTAGGCAAAGACGTTGTACAAAATCATGCCACCGCAGAGACAGCTGTATACTAGTATCTATGACTCAAGGGGGCATGGCAGACTTGGTGTAACATGTGCCCCCATGCCCGAGGAGGACAGAGGTATCAATGAGGACATATACACTAAGGTGTTCCTGTCAGCAGACTCTGTGGGGTGGTCTACCAGGAGGGCAACCAAGGACATCTTTTCTTTGTCAGGTGCACCTTACAGCTTTGGGTGCGTGCTTTAAAACAATGCACATAATCAAATCAAGCAGATACGCATTTAACTGGACGACAACAAAACAAACTGTACCTCCGAAAATATTTCATCACTTGAATGTATGGGTAGCCATGGATCTTAATCTTTTTCAATGATTTTGACTTTATTACCCTTTTCCTATGGGCCTCAAAACAACACCAGCTGAACCACTGTGCATTCAATTCAAACATTGTTCTTATCAAACTGTCAAAGTCAATCAGATAGTGTCTTTGGGCAGGAAACAACCTGATCTCAGCCTTACCCAACCTAAGGACACCCACCCACAAAAGAAACACACCTGGGCACACCTACTTACAGCTCAAAGAGCTATAGAGTTGTAGACACTGTTAGCCTCCAGCCATGTGTCATGACTACTCATCATGGCAGCCTTCATCCCTGTAGTGTGAGGCGTCTGGATTTAGACTGTCAGCTTGTCCAGTTAGGAAACAATGGTTCAATGACGACGCATTCTTCCCATAGGAGTAGTGTGCACGTTACGCCAAAGGCAAAACCATTTGTATATTTTCCCTACTGTTCTTCTGATGTCCAAATGCATTATTGCTGTGGTGGCTCATATGTTTTATACTGTTCACAGGCTATCCTTAAGCAAACCATTACCAATGCCCACATACTATACCTTATCAGTGTTCCAAAGAAGTGAAAGGCTGCCCTATTAAATCCCAGCACAGACACACCCAGCTATCAAAGCCAAAGTACAGAGAACACAGCACACTGATTCCCTGCAAACGCACCCAGAGGCTACCTATTTTTGTGTTTTCTTTTTTCTTTTTTCAGGTGGGTGGATTTCACTTCAGAGACAGTGTTTATGGAATCGCGTTGTCACGGAAACCCCTAGGTTACGCAGAAACCACTGGAACTTTGACATGACTGACTTTGACGTGACTCATTAGAAGTCGAGACGGGACCTCTGCATTTCCACTTCCTGTCCACAGGACACGGTATGGAGTGGAGACGCAAACGGCTGATTGCTGTTGCTGACCCAGCACAGGCTGAGGGCATTGGAATGTGTCCCAGAGGTCTCGGTCTATACGCAGAGGCCACTCCCCTGCCAGAAATGAACTTTAATGGTCATTCCACAACAATAAATCCCGTTAAACACTGTGTAACTCAGTCAAACCGTGGCTTAAAGGTCTGTCGTTATGTTATGCAGGGGGGTCGACAGGGTATCAGGTGCCCAAAAAACACAACTGGTTTTGGAGGGGATCCCCTAAACACGTGAAACCAAACACTCCCTCTGCTCAATGAGGGTCAGTCCAACAGCGCTGTACAATAGTGCCAAGCCACAATCAGCGTGCACTGTGGCAGCCATGCCATTCTGTAATGGCTCTCCACTCACGCCATCCCCACGTTCTGATACATTAGAGTTCAAACGCCACAATAGCAGAAAGATAAAACCCCAGTGTTGGCCCAAGGCAGCTCCTCAAGTCTGTGCCTGCCAGGGCAGGACAAAAGGCTGTTCTTTCAAGATGACGAAACTTGGTAATCGAATAGGCCACACATCACTGAGCAATCACACCCTCCCTCCACCCGGCCTGGAGAACTAGACACACCAGATGAACGAATAAATAATGAGATATTATTTATGTAGCTGCAAGGTAAAAAGAAACAGTAAGATTATGGGGGGGGGGGGATACTTTGTTTGATCATAAAGTATACTAAGCCCCTTCAACTCAGAATCTCCACTCCCTTTCCCAGAAACAGTCAGTGAGCTTTGCTGACTAACAGAAAGAGAGGAAAGCAGCTGATGCAGTGAGATAGAAAGAGAGAAGGTGGGAGTGTCCTCTATTGACACTCAATATGGAGGATAATTTTGGAAAAAGTCCTGGGATGATCAATGGTTTCCTAGGGCATATTTATAGGCTACAACTGACGCTACAGAGATAGGGGACGAATCTTCCTGGTTGATGCTAACTGTAGCTTCAAACCGTAATTGTGAATACAATCAAGTCTAATAATAAAACCCACACAAGTCCTCTCCCAGCTAGAATAGCTTTCGGTATGTCAATGCCTCCAAATGACAGATCTGAGAGTTCATTATGACCGCAGCCGGCCAATCAGGTCCCAGTACGAACCTCTATAGGAACTTGTCTGTACACATGACTTCAAAAAAGATCCAAACCTAAAATTACAGACCTCAAAAACATCCTCTCTCCACTCAGCAGCAAAACAGCCAGCCAATTGTGGCATGAAGATGACAAAAAAGATGAACTAGAAGATTAAAAAAAACACCACTCTTACACACACAAAATACTTTTTACGCTACACGAAAACACACAATACAAAGATGAATATCTCCACCACGCTTGCAAAAAAAAAAAAGAATAAAAAATGTACATAAGGGACTGGATGAATCTCCAGGGAGCGTCGACGAGGCTACAGCGGGTTACCTTTCCGGCCATCCGTAGCCTTGAGCATCCCCTGGTAGTAGCCGTCATCAGAGGGCACCCTGTCCCGGCCCCCCAGGCCGTCTGAGGAGAAGTTCCTGTACCTCTGCTGCTGCTGCTGAGAGTTCATGATCCCTGTCTACCTGACACTCTACCCCACAGAGAAATGCGAGCCCCGCTCCGTGCGTGTGCGTTTGGGTCTCCCGGTTCTATGGCGTTACTCCCTGGTTCTCTTCTCACTGCTGCCGATAGTCAAGAAGGAGCAGTCGGTGTGCAAAGTCGTGTGGGTAAGGCTCCAGTCAGCACTTTAGACCTAAGGCTTCTCCCTCCTTCTCTCGGTTTGAGCTCTGCCTTTCTTTTCTTCCCTTTATTTTTGTTCTCCTTTCAGCGTAAACGGTGCCTGTGGGCTATGTAGTCTAGGCCTGTCCGTGTGTGGAGTGCGTGTTGGCATGTGTATGTATGTGTGTGTGTGTGTGTGTGTGTGTGTGTGTTTGTGGAAATGCCCTTGGAGGACATTATGGGCAAGACAGGGACACACCCCTTCCTCTGCCTTGTCATATTGGCGTGGCTGTTAAGAGCAGGAAGTGGGCGGGGCCAGAATAGGTGTGGTGGCCCGCATGCCGTAGACACACCACCTGCAGCTACACTCTCACGACTCCACTACGTAGTTCAACGTATGCTAGTGTATTACACACACACACACACACACACACACACACACACACACACACACACAAAGTGATTCAGTAGGGACAGTTAGCAAGGTGCTGTACATCGCAATGAGAGCAAATGAAAATGAGGCCATACGGTTGGTTTCAGTTTTATGATACAAGCTTCAGAACAAAGAAGTGAAGCATGTATCCAAGGACTGGTGTCAACACACGCACAAACACATCCCCGTAGTTAGTCATTCATTACTCACAGATGTAAGGCATTTCCCTTAAACTGTGGGCGCTAGTATGACTAGAGAGAGGGTGGAGGAGGAGGAGGAGGAGGAGGAGGAGGGGGGACGGGCTGCCTTGGCACCCACACCTTGTTATTTCAGGGCAGGATCCCTGATCTCATCATCACTTATTAGCCCCGCAGGCCACAGTTCCTCACTGCTCAATAGTAGGCCGTAGATAAATCTCATTCCCCGTCAATGACAAGCCATCCAGTCCCCCAGTATCTTTAGAATATTCTACTGACTATACGCACCCTCCTCCTAACCCCAGCTCCCCAGGCAGCTGAACACTCATTGACTAGGAAGTTGCGTACAAACTCAAAGCAATTACCCATTGAATTACTTTGCATTCCAATGTCCCACTTTCCCACATAAAAACCAAACAACGCAGCAAATACTCTCTTCTCTGCTAGGAAAAGGTTAGCGCAAATACTGAGTAAAGAATTGATCAGTGAGAGCACTGGTCTGGATTGTGGAGGGTCCCCCCCCCCCCCACAATGCTAAGTTGCTTCACTGCGGTCCCCTAGAAGAGCAGTGGGTGGGTGTGCTGACAACTAAATCAAAGTGCAGGGTGTGACCGAGCCTCTGGTGAATCTGATCCCATTAACTGTGAAGAGGGAGCATATCTGATCCCCACCCTGCTTGAGATGACATTAGTACCAGCAACCTCAAAACACTACTATCTGTTCACTATGTGTGGTGAGGAAGCTAACCTGTATGGACATGAAACTGCGAAATGCACCGGGATGTATGTGTACCTTCGTTCAAGCCAAGCTTGCAGAAATGGAGACACACCTTCACTAATAGCCTTGTCGCTCCAAACAATGTCGAGGCAAGCTAAGGAATTAAGGCGTGGTAGCTGGAAATCGTTTTAGCTTCAAAAAGGTTGTACAACACAGAGGAAAGCACAGTAGTAGCCCTTGAAAGTGCAAACCATTTACTTCAGAAAGAGAATGGGATATAATGTGATTATACAGTAAATATGTAGTATTTTTAATTGTACATAGTAAAATAAATTTCTAAATTAAAAAAATATTAAATGAAATTGTACCTTTTCTGTATGCAAATTACAAATCAGCAGGACATAAAAAATTGGTGCTGCAGTATTACATATGAGCAGTAACTTCAGAAACAGTGTGCTGCTGCAGACTGAAGCCCTCCCATTGCATAGGGGAGAACAGCAGGGGTTGACAGTGACACTTCAGGCCATTTGGTTGGTTGCCTGCTTGCCTTCCACAGTCACGGCGAGACATCTACTGGGAAAAGTCATTAACCTCCGTCGTGGAAGTAGACACAAAAAGTTGCTAAAACTGTTCATTCTGAGCAATTTTATTTTCTCTTATCATTGTATTTCTTGTTTCTTTTAATGGTAATCTGTTCTCTTCCCTGTATGTTTCTGCTTGCCTGGTGCAAAGCACACTGAATTGCCTATGTGTATGAAATGTGCTATACAAATCAAATGGATTT
>JAPMUY010001597.1:0-19078 GCA_026901105.3 Galaxias olidus | reverse complement strand
ACACCTCCCTAGGGTGGTATTTTTTTTGTAAAATATGAAGTGTAATAGGGAGTTTATACCTGGTCGGTTACAGGTGAAGCCACTGATTGTGGTTCCAAGCCTGGAAGTCAAGCCTTTTAAGAAGGTAGCTGCAAACGCAACATCCAAGCCTGTGCAGGAAGTGGTCACCCTGTCACAACCTGCACCCAAAATGATCAAGATAAAACCATCGCAATCTATGAAGTCTGTACAGGCAAAGCCCAAAGACATACATCCTACACAGCCTGTAAAGATTATCAAGACAGTGCAGCCCCAACCAAAACTGATGAAGAAAAAAACTACCCAGGTAAAGATACCACGGTAGTCTGTGCCTGGAGAATAGCTAACATTTGAATATAAATATATCAAAGCTTAGTAGGTCTCACATGTTACTGAAGTGTTATGTTGCTGCCCTAGGGAAAGAGGCTGTAGAATTTAGAGCAAATGACTTCTCTGTTTCAGGCCAATAGTCTTTGACAGTGAAGATGACTGGCAGCGTGAAAAGAGGTTCTACATGAACTTAGTCTCCAGACACATGAATGAGAGTGCTGGGGCAAGACAAGGTATTTGGTGTGACCGTCACTTGATTGACAAGTGTTTGTAGTTGTGTCATAAACTTCATAAACGCCTCTGTTACAGATGTAAGGACCGAGTGGCTGAACCTAATGACCCATGTTGCTGCTCAGGGACCGAGTATGAACGGGATGCAGTGGCAGCATCCCTCTGACCTCACACACTGGTAAATAGTTCCATCTTCATTTCTTCCAGTGTGTGTATGTTAGTGTACTTGTAAGGTGTATGCTTTGCCCACATATGACCAAGAAAAATAAAATGCAAGAGTTTGTGTTGATAACCCATGTTGGAGAGCTAGCAAGAAATTCTAAATGTTTTCTTCCACTTAACCATAAGGATGTAATGTATGACAGTGGCAGTGAATAGTAAATTTGTGCTGAGTAACTTTTTATTTTTATTTCATAGGAATTATCAAATACGATTTGGTAATGTAACACCAACATTCTCATTGGGTGGATGGCAAAACAAGAACATCCTAAACCACCTGCGCTTTTCAAAATATGCAGACATTTTTCAGCGAAGTCCAGTAGCCTAAGCCTGCGGCTGGGCCTCCCCTTCTATGCTATCGTGCATCACAGGCACTCCACTGATCACTGAGATTGTTTCTCTTAGGCCATTTGCCTTTTTTTCTGACTGTTAAAACATTTTTCTTGTTTGAGTTGTGCACCATAATTAAGGTTCAAATAAAAAAAAGATTCGGGGGCCGTTTTTGGTTGTTTCAAAACTTCTAACTTGTTCATTACAAATGTATGGTCACATAAATACTGAATATTATAAAGGATATCTAAAATTTACACTGATGGAAATGTAAAATTAGGCTAACAGAATCAGTACTGTAAACTTCTGTTTATTTGGGTTAAAAAGTGAGAATTTTGTATTTAACCGATATGGCCATTTAGCTCAGTCATTTTTTTTAGCAAATTCACTTTATGTATACGTTAATTGCCCACCTGCCTCCTAGGTTCAAAGAATGTAGAAATGTAGGAAATGACCACGAGTGACGGTCTGATAGCTCTTGTTCGCAATAAATGCCGCATGCGGCCTAGTTTCAGTTTCCCTGGAGCATGCGTTAACATTTTGATTGTACGAAGTTCCGTACCATTGTCTTCCGGACAAAAACATGATTGTTTTGGGGGAGGGGAAGGATTAAACTGTCTTTGAATTATGTTAGTTAATTTGATAAGTGTGAAGCAATGTCTCCGAATTTCATAATGTAAATTGTTTGGCATGCGATACGCAAGATCGAGAGCCAATCAACTGCCTCAAACCGTAACGCTTGAACTGCTGCAGCTAATCAAGAATCAGTTGGAATGAGGTCAGCAGCAGTTCGCTAGTGATAAACTAGCTAGCAAACTAGTCATCCTTACCTACGAATGCTGATATATTTTGGTATGTGGCTAGTATAGCGTTCGTTAACCTTAACGCTAGATTAAACTAAAAATAATTTGACTTAATAGCTGACAAATATTGGTTTCAGGGAGATGGAGCAGAAGGCCACCCGACAGACCACATTTAATAGGCTTAATAATCAGGTGGAAAATTGTAAAGCCGAGTCTGAAAATGTTAACCCAAGCCATTCGTGGAATCATTCAGATACATTCTGCAATTTAAAAGTAGAGATATTTAACAGCAAAGTCTCAACACAAAGAAAAAGAAGATTGGATGACTCCTGCCTTGATGATTCATATGAGACGCCATTTAAAAAGCTGTGCAGTTTAAAAAAGGCAATATCCCCAGACCAAGCATGCGTTATAGACTCATGCGATTCGATTTCAGATCTAGGCTCCTCTTCACTGTCAGCCTTATCAGGCAAAAAGATATTAAGAAAAGGCAAAGATAAGGTTTCCGTGGTAGGGCTGTCAACCAAAGATACCAAGTATGTCGACAGTGGGCACTTACAAGAATCTGCTAATAGAAAAAACAGCACCGCACCCAATTCAGTCCCGGATTCAATTCAGGCTGATTTAAACAGGCCGGAGGTGCACCCTGAGAAGTTTATCCCAGTCTTTGACTGTGACATTGACGACATATTGTGTCTCAGCCCCATTGAAAGTGACAGTGATCTTGATGAGGGCATTGATGACTTAATAACTAGCTGTCAAAGCCATCGAAAGCCTGGTCAAAAGTTACAACTAAATTCTGTCTTATGTCAAAGTCAAATCCAGGAAAAGGTCAATGAAGATGGAGATGGTGATGCATTGGATAAGAAACGAAAACATGACAGTCTGAGGGATGAGAGTTACTTTTCAAAGTCCTATTTGCAGGCCCAAAGTACAGGTACAGTGGCTCTGGCATTTGCTCCCCTGCAGTCCAATACCTCCTTCTGCCCCCTGGTCAACTCGAGAGAGGTTTTGTTGGCCGATGGGGACAAACCATGTTCTCCAGTGTATAATGGGAACCAAGCAGTGATGTATCAACAGCGATTGTCCTTCACCATTGATGACTGCTCGCAAGGTTTATCTGAGGCCCCACTTAATCCTGTGGAGGGTGTAGGGGACTGTTTGGATGGCACCTGTGGGGAGGGTTGGAATATAGGAGCACCAATGCTTCAGTCCTCGGTTTGTCATAGTGCCTACGAGAATGCCTATTCAGTGGATGAGGAGAGTGGGGTGGGAAAAGGGGAGGTGGAGGGACTTGTCCAGAACTTTCAGGGGAAACTTGAAAAAGACATGGTCACTGTGGAGACCAGCTATGAAACAAGCTACGAGACCACCTTACCTCTCCAAGTGCAAGTAAGAAGCTCAAATCAGCCTCTCTGTTGACACATTTCTATTCACATCATCATGTACTTAAAGATCCCTTTTACATATACAGTGCCATTCAAAAGTTTGGACACTTTCCCATTAAAGTGTGGGAAAGTGTGCCCAAACTTTTGACTGGTACTGTACATATTTAAAATTTGATCCTTATGTTGTTTTTTCTTGCTCTTAAGCTTGATATTTCAACCCTAGAATGTAGATCTGCTGTGAGTTAGATAATGACTTTAAGACCACTCTGCTTTGTCTAGGTGCGGTCTGTGGTTGTGGTTCCACCATCAAATTGCAAAAGCACCAAGACACCAACCCCTCCTGAGCCCCAGCTCAAAGTGCCCAAGCCTTCTCTGTCAGAGCAGGAAGTTAGGAAGGCATCATCTAAGTGTATTAAGAATACCATTCAAAGGTGTGTTTTAGTATGTAAGGCTGAGGTGTATAGGCTTTCACCTCTAGGTGGAGCAATAGGACTAATAGTTATGTGGTCGTTACTGTTCGGTTTTCTAGAAGTTGACAGCTGACTGATTGGGGTTTTTAAAGTCATGAGTCAAACAGATTTCACATTTGTATATACCCAAGTGTTATGCCTGCTGTGGTTGCTTTGTTGAGTGGTGATTGCTTTAATGTCTCACTGGCCTGAGTATGACTGATCATTCCCATCTTTCCAAGTACAATGGGTAAGCATTATTGATGTTATCGTCTTGAATGTATATATTTTACTGTCAATAATATATAACCTAGTCTTGATGCCACATGAGGTAGAATAAAGTAGGCTGTTTTGTCTATTCCAGGCCTGTTATTTTTGACAGTGAAGAGAAATGGCGGCGTCAGAAGAAGATGTATGTGGAGTCAGTCACCAGACATGTTAAAGAAAATACTGGTGCAGGTCAAGGTTTGTGCTACAGCTCACCAACTACTGTTGAAAGCATCCTGCCTCTTTTTAAAATGTTAGTTGTTTTTTCTGTGACCCTCCCACTGCGCAATGTAAATTATGTCTGCATTTGTATGTATGTCATTTTCTGCAGACGTCATGACTGAGCTGTTGAACCTGATGACCCAAGTAGCTGACCAGGGGTCTGGCGCAAATGGTAGACAATGGCAGCATCCCTCTGACTTCACACGCAGGTACAACGCTCTGCTCGAAGCTCATTTGCGTTCTGCCTGATTTCTTGGATACAAAATTTTTTGATTGGCAAACCTGCTTAGATTTAGCATATACAGTGCACTTTCAAAACAACTAAACGTTAAAACTTTGCTCAACCTGACGATATGAAAGTACTCGTCCATGAAACACAATTTTACAGTACTAGGCCTGCTCGTCATCAGATATGCGTTTATTTTCAGACATGCAAGTGAGTTTTGACTTCATGATTTATTCGGCATATATTCTGCTCCAGTAGTAAAATCTTTGTAAAGCATGGGTGATTTTGCTGCATAATATTCCAGAAGTGGACATATAAAAATATAAGTGATCCACAAAAACCTGTTTTATATGACTGAAAGTGAGCATCCTGAGATAACGTAATGATTGATCATGGGCTTCTACTTCACAGTAGGTGTTAGTTCATTCTCCTCTTAATACTACTGTTTGCTACAGCTCAAAGTTCTCTGTTTTGGGATCTTTTCAATTTTTAGACCAGTCAAACTGTTTGGGTTACTCCCATGTAAACTCTTTATACAATTACACTTAATGTATCATTGTCAGCCATTAAAACAAATTCTAAAATGGAGGCAATTTTTCTACATAATATACAGCATCTTTAGTGATCAATTGTTTATCTGATTTATTCAGTGAATGTATTAACATTGCTGGTCAAGTGACCTATATATATATATTTGCTTTATCATTTTCAGAAATTACCAAATACGAGTTGGGACTGTAACACAGATGCAGTCCTTGGATGAGTGGCAAAACCAGAACCACCAGGGTCACCGTCGCTTTGCGAAAGTCCCTCGAGTTTTCAAGAGGAGTCCATTTCTTTAAACTAAGGTTAAAGGTGGAGGTTACAGTCAGCTAAATTATTTTGTCTTCAGCACTTTTGTTACAATTTATGCCGTTAACTGACAACTCTTAACACAAATCTTTTTTTCTTTTTTTTTACATAGTTGTTTTGTGATTTTGTTCTTGCTTGATTATATTTGTGTGTGATTTGATTGCATTTGGTTTGTTTTTGCATGTTCGTTTGTTTTTGCATGTTCTTGAAAAAATATAAAAAAGATATTTGTGTAAATTTTTAACAATAGTCCTAACTATTACTGTAAGGTGCATGGTTGATCGATTATTCATGTTCTTTTTTACAGCAAGGTTTAAAGGACTATAAAAGCACTTCTAGTAAAACATTGCTTAAAGTTATTTGCCTTTAGGTTGAACCTAGGGTTGCTGTTTCTCTTCAGCTTACATCGTTTATTGTCAACTATTTACCTTTGCAAAACCTTGTGCCTTTTGAATGTTAGTGGCGTTATTTTTGCAAACAATGTTAGCAAAGCTAATTTCGTTTTTGTTCTAACTGTTAAGTAAAATCCAAAATTTAACTTTTGTTCCGTCACAATTATTTTCGATAAGATTTTCAGGCATGGCATTCTTTGCCAATGTTTGAACTATAGTATATCTTGGAAGTAATTGTATTTTAATTTGATCTGTTTCTTGCAATTAGACAATAGGTCAAATGAAGGGAACGACATTTGGCATTGTCTTGAGCCTGCCTAAGAAAGAGAATAGGATTGTCTAGTGAGAATGCAGTGGTAGCATTTTCTCTCTTCTCTTGGATGTTACCATGTCTTGACATCTCCAGATTATGCTTTCAGCAAGCACGGTTGTTTCATTCTCATTGACCAACCAGCAATTTGCACCAATCTATTATTAATAGTCAACATGTGTTTTTAGTGGATAATAGGTCAACACAGTCTTCAAACATGCTTCCCTGTGAATTAATTTTAGGTAGCGCTGAAGTCAGCGCGGAAAGCCAGTGTGTGGTTGCACGCAGTGGCATTTGTTTCTACAATGTGGTCTCATTAAACTCAAATGATGTGTAAATGTGTGTTTGAGAGACAGACTGGAAGTCTGTGTCTCACTAGACCCCAATCAGACCCCACAGTGAGTGGTGTTTGTTCATATGAGATGGAGAGAGTTGAGAGCTCCAAAAGGTTTTCACTGGAGAGTTATATTCAGTTCCCCAATTAGTGTTTATGGCTACTGGCTAGGTGTGTCTCTCACCCACTGCCTGTACAGTCTCTTTATTCATCTGCTGTGTGTGGCCTAGTTGGTGTGCATTTGAGAGCTGGTGAAGTGGGAATGTTGACCACACAGAGTGAGCCCTTGTAGGTCTTACCCATGGGGCCCCCATCCATTGAATAATGCAGGCTGTTAAAGGAAGACTGTCTCTACGGATACCGGGCAGTCTGTCTCTGGTCAGCCAACCAAAAGCTAGGCGTTCATGTGCGTTTGTGAGGAAAAGGCCTTGTGACGTGTGGGAGAGTTGAGCTACAGCAGTGCTTTCATCCAGCTAAGATTTTATCAAAATAATTTGCAGCGTCTATGCGGTTTGATAAAGTGCAAAATGGATGTTTAATGGACGTCACTAAGGTATTGTCAAAATAGCCTACATTTCTCTAGTAAAATTACTTTTGATGATAAATATTTGAATGTCTGCTGGGTAACGGGTATGAAATATTCCATGTTTAATATCCATCTGATTAATACTGGGATTGAGTATCATTGTGTTTTTGAGAGACATCTGTGGACATAATCTAGTGTGGGAATAGTGTCAGATGAAGTGCTTTTGTACCGTTCTGGTGTGTGAGGCCTATTGATTACTAGGACACGGGGAATCTGGGCATGCTTGTTACACTTGTTGACTCATGGTTGGCTAAAACCTTGTTTCGCGCATTTTTATGAAGTTGAATGTGGAGCTCAGACTCCACTCCGTACTAATATGCAGTAAACACAGGGAAACTGCATAGGGGTTTGCTGGGAAGAACTTTGGTGGAAATGTATTATTTACATGAGAGAAATATGTCCCATCTCAGAGTATCTGTAAAGGCTCTTGACCTACTTTTAAGGATTAAATTATTGACAAAATGTTCTTTTTAAATACTATTACACTTGGCGTAATACCAGAACGTGTATGCCTAGGTATTTCAGTTTTTATTTTCATTCAAATTTATCCGATCTTCTAGAGAAAAATTACAATCAAAATATGTAAAATGTTATATAATTGTTTTTATTTGAGTAAGCATACACAAGTAAGCATACACAATATTCGTAATAGTAAAAGTTGTGTAACTTTGTGCATTGTAGTTGGATCATGCTAGCCCTCATAAAGCCTTGACTGGTGTATTTTTTATACTTTACATAAATATTATGGCACTGATAAAAGCTAGATTAAGTATTCCTGTATTCCTTTTTGTAAACCCCATGTTTGATTTAGCATAATTTGAGTATTGAATAATACTTTGGTTTGTAGGCGGGTGTAAGACTGTCGGTAAGTGGATTACACTTTACAGGTGTGCCGATTTGCAGTGATAATTTGTGGCATTTAACCTAATTTCATACTTAGTATTTCTCAAAAATGTGCCATTAAAAAGATACCAGCCTCTACAACCCTTTGCAGTCATGCCCTAAGAATAGGTTGCATATGCTTAAATGAAAATGTCCTGTAAGAATGCTCAAAGACACAAGGAGAAGGTGTTGCTATGAAGTAGTCTGGTGCCATGTCAGACAAAGCGGTCAGCTAAAAAACCTGTGTAGACCAACTCTCAAATGGAGGACTACACTAGGCCATTTCATACTGGTCTTGCAAACCCTCTGTATTAATAGAAAAGACACATCAGCAGTATTTTTCCCCACAGCCAAGATCTGCTATCCCTTGAAAGGAGAAAGCATTCAAGCATTTGACAATATTGCCTTGATGCAGATCAGCAATCATGCTACACTCTTAAAAAGCGTAATCAAAACACAACCTGGCAACACAAAATTTGATTTACAATAGCCCTGAAGTTACGAGTACACAATTGTAGTAGTAACACAAATGTAATATTTACAATGGCAATTGAACAGTGTGCCACAATCCAAAATTAATTTGATGCAATAAATTAAGAAGGACCTTTACTGAAATTAAACCTTGAGCAACTTCCAAAGGAACTGATAGCTGAACATAAAGCCATAGATCATGTTCATCACAGTCAATAGACAATTTAGCTAAAGGATACTTGCTAAAAAATAAGGCAGAACTACAGAAGGCAGTTAAAGAGTAATTAAAGGAGATGTGTGACTTAAGATCACCTGCCAGCAATGAATTTAGTGTTGGCGAACAGCAGACGTGGACACAGTTCAAATAAATGTCCCTGGGAGATGATCATCACCATCCCTTAGCGATTGGACAGACGACTATTGAGCCGACCTGGTACTGTGCTCCTGAGTGCATATGGTTTCAACCTAGAGCACTAAGAGCTTATAAGTGAAATGCTGATCACTCTGGTTAATGCAGCAGAACCATGTTTGGAGTGAAATGCACCAGGTCTGTCCTCGGAACGGCAATACGTCTGTATCAATCAGCTGGGCAGGCCTTTCCAAACCCTTTTAGCAGTGGCTCTCTTTATTTAAATACACACTTTCTCCTAGCATTGCCACGCTCATGTCTTATGGTACAAATTACTGCTTATTGGACCAATGGAATCTGAGTTCTTCCACTCTTTCGAATTAAGGGAGGAAGGAGAGAGAGAGAGCATGACAAAAGGCTGTTTTAATTAATTATCATTAATCATAATTGCCCGGTCTTCCTAAACCTACGCACATTTTACTTTTACCTTCCCTGTCATGACAGTCTATTTCTCAGCTAAAGTTTATTCCCACTGGCTTGATCATCTGTCACAGGCTGTGGCTCTGGATTTGTGTGTGTGTGTGTGTGTGTGTGTGTGTGTGTGTGTATGTTTAAAATAACAGGTCAAGAGTGTCAGTGGACAGTCTGTGTGTGTGTGTGTGTTTAAAATAACAGGTCAAGAGTGTCAGTGGACAGTCTGATATAGTAGCCTTTATGCATGGCAAAATAAATTATGACATGTTTATGAGATGATTAAGATTGAACGCTTCCCCCTCTTAATTTCTTTCTTTTATGCAATGTAAGCAATTGCACAATGTCAAAGCATGATACAACTACCGAATGTAGTAATGCAATGACATACAAAAAGATGTCTCAGATATGAGGACTTTTACATTCCGTTTTGACAGACACTTGCACCTTAAAATCGCTTTTTCACCACAAACATTTGAAAACTCTTTTCACAATTAATTTGTCAAGTTTCAAACAGCTTACTCATAGAAACCTGCAAATAGGAATTTGTATAAATGTTATATACACGTCATGCCAGCAAATTCAATAGGGTTGTCATAGACTACAGACTCTTAGTCATAAAGTGTAACTTTCAGCTTCCAATAAATGTTTGGAAATCTCTCTCAAAACACAATCTGCCTATGATGTTTTATTTGTTTGCCAAATGTTCAAACAGACATTTTAACATAATTACCATTACACCATCCAAGAAAACTGCAATGGGAAAAGGGTATGGACAAATGGGCCTTTGGGACCCAAATGTAAGATTTTTGTATATTAAGGCAGTATGATAGTATTCGAGTCAGCCCTCTGTAACACATTTTCATTTGTATTTTAGCCACCCCGTCTTTCATCACAGTTCATCTATAGGGTTTATGGGCTGGAGATTTTCCATCTATCAGAGCTGCACAGTATAAGTTGTACAATGTACAGCTCACAGTCTATGAAAACAATTACCCACATATTTGTCACTGGCGCAGTATTGAAGAAGCCCTTCTGTCCGGCTGGCATCTCTTTAGGATGTCCAAAGGACTCATAAGGGTTGAATCAGGCCCTTGAACATTTACATTTAATAATGAGAGACTTCAAAGTAATTTTTGAATGAAAGTTTTTTTTCTTCAAGAAAACAGATAATCAAAAGAAAAATTGGTTTGAAATTATAACAATTTCTACAGTTCTCTTACTTTTTTGTAAGTTTGGACCGCTTCAAGTGTAGTGATGCATGCTGGGATGTTCAATTTGGGTAATGGATGGTTGGTATCGTCTTTACAGTTAATATTTTGTTAGTACCTTTGCTCCACTAATGGCTATTATTGCTGACATTCAAGGAGCCTTCTTAGCCCTATGTAAAATAGGCCCTCATTGAAGATGATTTTGGCAAAACATACAGATTCAGTCATAAATTAATACATACTTTAGTAACCTATATTGCTCATCAAGCGAAAGACACAAGGAAAACAATAAAGGGTTGATAATTCCATATCATGAAATGTAAAGCTGCAGACAAATCTATCATAGCTATGTGAAGTAGTTAGTAAAGATGATATAATAATTATAATTCACATCTCTAAAAAGTCGATTGAATGATTACAAATTAATCCTCATAAGGTAAATTTGCCTTATCCTGTCGAGCGGACATCTGTCACCTATCAATGTTCCAGTCAGCTGTCAGAACTAACAAGCTTGGATTCCCCTTGTCAATTGAGTATTCTCCTTTAGCTGTGTCTGTAGTGATCCTTTGATCCCTCCCTGCCGTCATCACCACTGGCTCGCCTCAGACCTGCCTCCTAAATTAGCCTGCGCTTGTCTGGATTCCCTGAGAGGGAAAGAAAACATTTCCCAGAGGATGTCAAGGAGTTTGGAGCCAGCACAGTGGGATCTATAAAGCGTTACCTCAGCACTGTAAGATACAATTGCTTCCCAGGTCACAACTTTTAAGAATCGTAGAGAATGAAGAGAATATGTTCGATAGTGACAAGGCAATTTGACCAAAACAGTGAAAATGGTACAAAATTGGTATACTATACAGCAATATTTTACCACAGGTGTTCAAGGGCGGAAATAGGTCAATAATTTTGTCACAGTTGAGAGGATCTCCTTGCTCCAGTCCCAGGAGTAACCTCACGTATGGGGAAAATAGTATCATTGATAACCACTAAGGGGGAAGAAGTCTGTGGCCCGTTCTATTTTATCAGGCCCCACCAAGGTCTTTGTTTGTCTCCACTCTCCACCGCGGAAGCAATTCGGCCCTTATCTCCTCGGCCCTGTGGCAGTGATTAAAGTTGGTGGAGGCGCTGAACCTTGTCCACTGTCTCTCCACCGTCCGCATCCTTTCCTCCTCCACCCAATCAGGCCAGGCCTGCCCTGTGGTGTCCTGGTGGGCCGCATCAGTGCCAGGCCCTGCGCCAAAGAAGTGTTGGCACTGCCAACGGGGACGGACCCAGAGTCCCAGCCTCATCCTAACAAGCAGATGGGCATGAAGGGGCCTTCGGGTTTCTTTACTTTGTGAAGACACAAAATCCTTTAAATGAAGAGAACAATGCCTGGCCGTCACACCTCAATGATGTTGACAGATGGAGTTCTGTTGTTGTTGTTCTTGGTGAACTGTGGAGGGAGACAACAGGGATGAGAATGATACTGAATGACAAGGAAACGAAATGCAGTCAGAAGCCATTCTCAATGAGCATGAAGATGTTTTTGTTTTTTAACTGTTTGTTTTTCATGGTTGGCGGTAAAGTAGAGACTTCGCTTGAGTAAATGTGGGGAAAATATAAACATAATAACCTAACTAGTGACTATTTTTTTTTATGTTTTGCTTGGCTTGATCCGGACATTATTTTGGATGGCGTAAGATAATTATTGTGGTGGTTCTATAATCGACCAGAATCGAACACATGGAAATGTCAGGTTATTGGGTTAATGCATTGAGTAAACAACTTAAATACCTCACTTTCAATGGCTTGTATAAGGAACCTGGTGTGAATGTCATACACTGTATGCATTGGAATGCGATATGTTGCTTTTGACCTTGGAGGTTTTCTATCAAGTTGACACAGCTCAGATGAGGTAATGGAAGTGCTGGGTGGGAGGGTGCAAGACATGTGGAAGTCGCCAGTCTGATTCACCTGCCCGGCGCCGTTGGGGGACCCAGAGGGGAGGAGGAGGGTTGTTATACCTTACTGCGCAATAGCCCCCCCGTTGGGTGCTCAGGAGTACTGCACTCGGAAGAGTTCTTGGCCTTGTCCTTATTGTTGTTAGGCTCGTTGTCTTTAATAATATCGTATTGACGGCAGAAGAGGGCAATCACACCTGCAACAGAGAGAAATCAAATACAGAAAAAGACAGGAGGGAGAGGAACCTTTTCATCAAGCAACGTGTTGTAGTGCACATGAAAGAAAGTGCTGCTTACCTCTTCATGAGAATTTTCATTAGAATTTTTGGAATTTCATGTGAAAGAGGCCATTTAATGCCTACTGTGTATGAAAACATTGGTTGCGGGTGCGGTTGAGTTCTTACTTGGGTCAACTCCAGCCCTCACCTGCCCACATGATGAGCACCACTACAATGATGATTAGCTCCCCTGCCCTCAGCTGTGCAGTCTGCTCCACCCCCTCCATGGTCACTTCGTCTGAGGGGGGACAAAAACACCTGTATGTTACTGTGGCAACACTGTGGAGTATGTTTTACACACATAAGGCATTGTGACATTTCGATTACTAGAGATTTCACACAGTGTTTTGAGTTACTTCTCACCCAAACAAAAAAGGCTATTTTCTCAAGGTAAGATTGTGTGGATTGCATTTTTCATAGCACCGCTCAATTATCATTAAATGGCAGGGGGAAAATGTATGACTGTGGTGCTCTCCGAAGTGGTTTAAAACAAAGGCTTTGTGATCACTTCGACCAGAGAAGTCCTGAGGTACTTTCTGAGAAGTGAGGAGGCAAGGTTTAAGTGGAACCCAAGTTGAGCCTATTTTTTGCTTTAGCTTCAATCTGAACAGCAGACCCCTCACTTTCAGCTTGGAGGGAGATGTTTTCTACTGATGCCCCCTATTGCTGAGGCTGGTCTCTCTACTCTTCCTTAATCCCTAGACTATACTGTCAGCTTGAGGTTACACATGGACCTTGTTGCACAAGCACACACACATACACAAAACACACGAGAAGCATGTCAAATGGTATCCTCAATGATGGAGCGACTTTTGTTTGATGAAACAACCCTGTGAGCATCTGAGAACAGCAGGATTGAACAGAATCTGATTGCTGAGCACACTTAAAAGGGACGCCCGGTTTTTTGGGGAGATCACAATTGCATGCAGATTGAGGGATGGGAATGGGAAGAGAGAGTTAACCACAGCAGTCACAATCAATTCACTCCAGCCCTGACAGTGCTCAGTAATCTTCCATATCATCCTTAAGCGTACTTGAGGAAGACGGTCGTTATATTTTATGGTACAATGTTTGAACTTTACGGGATTTGTCCAAGGCTCGACATTCCTCTGACAAGCCCAGGGTGGCTGCAGCAACGCTCCAGCAGTCCTCAGCAATGACCATATGAGCCAATCCTTTGGCCTCTGTTGCCTGGGGATAATGAATAAAAGCAGAACCGCCACAGCCCCCTGACACTGTTGCCAGTCCGTCTTCCTGGGGGTTAATTGGGGCGCTTTAATGTCACAGAGGCGCAGTAAGCAATTCCAAGGCAAGCCTGCCGCTAAGCATGCATGTGTGGCTGGTAGCATCGATTTGGTTTGGGCAAAGCTGGTGCTGCTTTGGATTTTTGTGGGATCTTTTAATGTTCTGTGTGAACCAAGAAACCTACTGCATCTGGAACAAATTTGATCAATCCAACAAGAGAAGCCAAAAGAGCTGGATCTGTATTTTAGCTAGCAGTGTCCATGTATCCAGTCCAGTCCAGTGCCAGTCCATTTGTCTTTAGATGATTTGAATAGTTCTTCACCAATACCTGTGAGATGAATTCTCAGTAGGTCTCTTCGTTTTTCTGAACCCTTGTTCTGAGAATGTTATAGCTCGGTTTTGAATTTCTTTGGAGATTTTACCTGTCTCGCCAGAATATACACTACAAATGAAGAGGAGTAAGAAACTTTTATAACTATCTGGTCCAGTTATAGCCTGAAAATCATCTGCATGATTAAACTTGTTTCACGCACTGCACAGTCAAGGCTGTCTGAGAGCAATCTGTCAGGTTTGAAATGGATCATAATTATTTATTTTTGTTCTGACTTAATGTCAGACTGTCTTAGTTTTCCTGATTATTTTGTCCCGTTTTTGCCATTTTTCTATAGTTTTGCTGTTTTTATCTATTATCACTTTGGCACCCATTCTTTTTTACTTTTGAAGAGCACATCTTTCTCTGAACATTTTGACTTAAAGCTGGTGTCTATTGTGGATGGGGAACTCTTCTGTTTCTGGCTGTTTCTGGAGATTTAAAGATGAAGCTGTGGGAGTGTCCCAGGAAAGCATGATTATATTTTCAGAGACGTTTTGTCCAGTTGAAGGTCCACAAGCAAAGAGCGAGGACAACAAAGGATTTGCTGTGTGGATGAAATAGTCTCAGAGCCCTTGTTATTTGTTCTTCCACATCACCCAGCATTACTAAAAAAGGAAAGTCCTCTGTTATCCACGCAACTCAACAAAACCACTAAACAAGGGGGGCCGAATGCTGAAATGATAACAAAATGTTTTGGAGATGAAAGCATTTCAATAGGTTTACTGTACCTAAAGGTCAGATTGTATCTCGTATTTCTAGTGTGAGACCAAGCTGGAAAGCAACAAAGCCCTATGTTTCCCAACGATGCCGTTTTTCCTGAGTGCACAGTATGCTCTGGCCCACGGAGATGTTGGGAGAGAGGAAGGAATGTATGCAAGCCACACCATCATTAAACCTGTGAGTCCTTCTTTCACACCGCAGCCATACATCACAATGTCTGGTCTACATCCAGTTCCAACAAGGATATGGACCACACAAGGAGTGCCTGTGAGAGACTGTAGGAAAGTTGTGTGTAGTGTATGTTTGTGTGTGTGTGTGTGTGTGTGTGTGTGTGTGTGTGTGTGTGTGTGAGTGTGTGTGTGTGTGTGTGTGTGTGTGTGTGTGTTTAGGTGTCCCTGAAAGAGTAGGGTGCCAGGCAAAAGGGAGATCGATTAGCTTTCTCCCTGCACCACTCTTGTAAGGTTTACCCAGGAGAAATCAGTGGGCAGGGAGTGGGGCACACAGGGTGAAGCCCAGGCAGCCACATCAATACTCCATGAAGTACACCCTTCAGCTATTTTATTCATGACCATTGATCAGGGGGACCAAGGCTTGGGGGCTTTCTGTTGTGAAGCGTAATTTCACGCTTTATGTCCTCATTGATTTTTGTTAGTCTGTCGATAGTTGCCAACTGCTTGCTGTACACAGCTGGTGTGGATTGAGGAGGACAGGCACGGAGAGAGTTGCTTCAGATGTTTAGTAGTTTAGTTTAGTTTTCCTTGTAGTTTTTTTTATTAGTTACTAACTCAAGTTATTGACAGTGTTTTTCTTTGTTTTGGTGGGTACGTGTCTTTCCTCTGGTGTGTGTGTGTGTGTGCATTTTGGGGTGTCTCTAGTTAGGTTTTTACCTTTACTCTTGGAGGCCTGAGTCTCGGCCTCCGTTGGCGTTCGGAAACGCAGGGCTTCGCTGAGTGGACTGGGCCCACTCATGCTGATGGACTGCACATGCACAATGTAGTCGGTCTCCTCGTCCAAGTCCCATAATGCACAGGAGCGCGTGGTGGTGTTGACTTCCTGAATGAAGCGCAGCATGCGCACGTCCTTCTTCTGTTAAGATATCACAAATGTAATCCTTAAAAACACGCATCGTCAAAATATCACCCAGCAGAAATCACTAATAAGTTATATGAATGTTATAAATCACTAGAAAACTGGACGTTTTAGTCACTCAAAGTTTTCAGTAATACAAGTATGCTCTCAAGCCAGAAGAGCTGTCTATGAATGGGGTTCTAGTTATGGACTACTTAGACCTAAAGTCAACTTAGTTTTAGTGAGGGCCTGTTCAACAGAATCAATTTCCCACGCTGACATACAGTAAGGGAAATGGTTAAGAGCTACAGAGCAATATAGACTGGTCTATCTCCATTAGAGATAACATCGACATTTTACATTGCTTTGAATTTTTCTTTGTTTATTTGTTTACCATCATACACGTTAAAGCATTATTTAAAAACTCTGCATGTGGACCTTTCACCTGCAACTACAGTTCACCTCTATGTAAAGTCAGTTGATCCATATGATTAGCATTAATAGTGCACACACATCATGGCCTTCTACAGACTGAGCCATGATTTTTGCGTGACGTTTAGGGCATGAATGAGTCAGCAGCAAAGGAACATCCTTTCCCATTATTACCGACAAGTGTTCTGAAAAGCTAGTCCCACTAGCACATTATCACTCATGTTGGTCAAAACAAACAGGCTGAGAAAGGGGAAATGACTAGAGCGAAAAACACGAAAATAGCTGTAGGACTGGTGACAGCCACTAATGAATCCCCAGGCTGACGTGTGCGTGTGTGTGTGTGTGTGTGTGTGTGCGTGCGCGTGCGCGTGCGTGCGTGTGTGTGTGGTCCACCTGCTGTGTGATGGCGAAGCCGATGACGGGGTCCCCCTCCGGGATGTCCCATGTCACCACAGCAGAGTTAGCCTTCAGCGCCTTGATGGTAACATTGACAGGAGCCGCCAAGCTGTCTGGATAAAAACAACCCGGAGAGAAGGAGAGAGGGAGACAAGGGAAAAGACATATACTATTTTGATTTTTTTTTTCTGTAAATTGAAGAAAGAAAAAAATCTATAAAACTGTCATGCTTTCTCAAATTAAATGTAGCTCATGAGCATTTTTAGAGGAAGCTGTACGTCACCAACTGTATATGATATAGTAGCCTGTATACTTTGAGTCATATTTCACACAGACTTCAATACATTAATGAATAGATAATCATTGACAGGATAGTGAGTTACAGAGGAATAATGCATGTCTCTACCATGGTAGTGTGTTAGGCAAAGCCCTGCATATGCTTCAAGATCCTGGGGTGCACCAGGGTCTTATATCTCTCACACACGCAAAGTAACAAACCATTTTTCATTAACCAAATTTGATATCCACTTCACCAATTATCATGAAATATTCGTGTGTGTGCGCAACGTGGTTTTGATCGCACTGCTCGTTCAGTATTCTAATGAAGGAGACTTTCGGGTTCAGCACTAACCCTCCCTGCATTTTAACCATGCAGACATTCACAAAAATTCTGTGCAATTATGGTTTCTGTAAAATACAACCGCAATTTAATGAAAACGTTTATTTTTAAAACCCTCATATTTAACACCACTAAAACATTTAAATAACCTTTAGAGTAGCAGTAATTTAGAGTTAGCAGCCATTTTAACCATCTGATAGTGCTGTCTGTTTATCTCAGCCTTCCATTGACCTGTACTTTAATTAGGGTCAGTAAACAGAAATAAATGATTAATCCTGACGTGATTTCACATCAATGTCACCCAAGTAATTCGGCCTGCTTCATTCTAACAGCCTCACGAACAACCAGTAGAGAGAGAGACACAGATCAAAGCCGTCCATTTTAAGGCACATGCATGCATCTCTCTCATCTTTGCCAAAACAACAATAGCAAATTGAAACAAACAGTACATTGTCTTACAGTGTATCATCATATTTATTGTAACATTTTGATGTCCTTGTCTCAACTTTAGCCCCCAAAGTAAAGAAAGATAGGTTTTATGGAGTATCCTGCACTACCATAACTCCGTCAGTTTAACAGCTTGGTCAGCCAGTGGGCAAGGATGTTTTTAGACCAGGCTTCACTCACAACAAATCAAATCAAATCAAATCAATTAAATTTGTATTGCACATTTCATACACAGAGGCAATTCAATGTGCTTTACACAAGGCAAGCAGAAAAACATACAAAAACATACACCACCAACACTATATCTTGTGAAGCATATTCAAATGTATGTATTTAACTTCTCTATCAGGAAACCTGAGCTAAGGAAACATCAACCTTGTAAAACAGAAAAAAAAACATCGATAAAAATATTTACATAGGTGTTAATTACAGTAGACCATGGTTGGGTGAATGACTTCAAGGCGTCCTTGAGGACTCCTATACGCAATTCTTTGTGCTCATAACTACTGTCATCAACACACGAATTGCGATAATATAATAGGCTGTCATCCACCGCCATTCTTTTCAATGGTAAGATGGACATGCTTTAGGGTTTACAGTACTGCATTACTGTGCGATGTATCAGTCTAAACGTCCAGGATTGATGGCTATTTGCGATGAGACACTGAGGAAATCAAAAAAGAAATATGGCGCGGGGAGAGTGGACACCCGCTATGGTGTTACTGTACCACGACAAATTCATCTGTTTAGAGCTAATGTAGTCAGTGAGTTATAGCGGGAGCTAGAATTCTGTCTCCCTCTGACAGGTATAAATCACGGCCTGGTAATTGTTTGGGATGATATAACACCTGGCATCAAACATTTACACACACTCGCATGCACAAAGAGCCGTAGCACGCACACACACACACACACACACACACACACACACACACACAGACACCCCATCCAGGGTTGATTTAAGTTAATGACGGAGCTAAAAGCGGAAGACAGTGGAATATACCATGGAGACGTGGGGCTTGAGAACCCACCTAGCCCAGGTGGAACTGCTGCTGTTTGAAGTGTGTCTGTGTTTGAAGAGATCTCTCTTCCTGAGGGAAGGGCAGAGCGGGCAGAGGGGCGTGAGGCATCCAACGGGCATGGCTTGACAAATCAAACTCATTATCTCTTTATTAATCATTAGCATTCACCCCAACTACCCCTACCCCTTCTGTACCAT
>JAPMUY010001595.1:0-19149 GCA_026901105.3 Galaxias olidus | reverse complement strand
ATATCACTGCCCTGACTGTGGGAATATGCTATCTCATTTCACAAACCTTAAAACACACCAGATAATACACACAGGAGAAAAGTCATATTACTGCTCTGACTGTGGGAGGAATTTTACTCAATTATCAAGCCTTCAAGCACACCAAAGAATACACACTGGGGAAAATCCATATCACTGCTCTGCCTGTGAGAAAAACTTTTAAAATGTTTCACGCCTTAAAACACACCAAAGAATACACACAGGAGTAAAGCCATTTCACTGCTCTGACCATGAGACATCTTTTACTCAATTGGCAACTCTTAAAAAACACCAACGAATACACACAGGAGAAAAGCCATTTTACTGTTCAGCCTGTTGGAAAAACATCTCTCAATTATCAAGCCTTAAAAGACACGAAAGAATACTCACAAGAGAGAAACCCAGCCCTCCTCTGAAGCATTTACCTTTAAGGTCGTTCCACCTTAAAGCAACTATAGGCAACCTTTTTACATTAATGGATTATCAATCTGATGGCACATTGAAATGTATATGGGAGTTTAAAAAGAATTGCGGTTCAGATCAGTCCTTTTTGAAGTCTCAACATAGTTAACACTCATTTTGTACGCCACCATGCAGAATCTCCCGCGGAACTGTGACGAATGGCTTTATTGCATTTCAATATACACTCTACAAACGCTCTCGCAGACTCGAGGGGTATTTTCACTTTCGTTTTGTTAGTAGTTTCCCTCAATGAATTGTTTTGACCAATGAAGGAACAGGCTAATGACCTTAGCAGTGGCATTTGATTGTTGGAAGATGTGTCCTAGTAGCTGTAGTGGTGGTTTCATGAATTACTGTCCAGTCTCCACATATGATGGACAACCTAGTTGTATTCTCAGTCAAATCGTAAATGTTTAGTTAATAATCTTTTTCATTCAGCTGTTGAATATCTCGCTGAGGTTTTTATGTATTTGCTGTATGTGGGAAGTTAAGTATTTGTTGTTTAAAAACAATTAAATACAAGAAATTTAAGATCCTGAAACGACTGTGACTTGTTTTTTTTTACATATTTTTTTGTAAATGCATATGGTAGTAGTTTAGATAAGATTTGCTGAATGCTACTAGCCAGGCCAAAATGTAGTAAGATGGCCGACATTAATGGCACCACGTTACCATGGAGATACCACAGATACTTCTGCTCAATGCTTGAGGAAACCATTTATAGGATGAAAGCGGACATATTTATATTTTCAAATATACAGAAATTATCCTTTTTTCACTGTAACATAAAAGTCTATACTAAGTGCATATAATGTTATAGGATTAAGTATACCTCACTTTCTTTGTGTTTGAGTGTGTGAGTGCTTGATCTGGATTTCCATATCTACTGTACTTGAGCAGTGTTCCAAATGCATGTGTTGTTTTGTGTTTTGTGTGTTAATGCCTGTTTCCCAATCACAGATGAGCTTTTTAGATGACCATCTGCACTGACGTTCAATTCTGGTCTTAAACATACTTTATGTTACAAATTTAAATCACAAGCACATGTGTTGGCAGTCAAAAATAGTACTAATTAGATCAAATACCCACTTTGCCACTGTAGGTTTTTTGTTTTAAAAATGCTGACCGTGACTCAGCTCTAAAACTTTGTGACTCAGGTCTAATATATTTAGTCACACTAATCTTTCTATTTTACTATCTGTTATGACCCTTGTGGTGTTATGCGTCACAAGTTTTTGATGTTGATGTTGTAGACCGGGGCACTACATAAGAGTGCCTTTACGCACTCGAAGGCGTCCTAACGGTCTGTGGACCAGACGAATGGCACGGCTGGGCTCAGGAGGCCAGTCAGGGGTGCCGCAACTGAGGAAACGTTACGGCCATGCCCAACACACGGCACAGCTCACGCCGAGTGGTGGGCACTGGAAAAGCCTTCACAGCCGGAAGTGGACGGATCGGCTCCTGATTGGTCCGTCAATAGATGACTGATGGTGTGTGATGAGGGGGAGGGAACCAACGGAAAGCGGGCAGCAGATCTGAATGAAAGGAAAAGTGAAGTGGAAGACAGAAGGGAACACAAGATAACCATATACACAATACAAACAATACGTGCACCAAAATATGGTGGACGTAACACTCCCACCTATAAGAGCAAGACTGTGCTTGTGACAAAATAAATAATAACAAAAAAAATGGGTGGGCAATACCCATGCCATACATAGAATGAAGTAATCCAGACACAAAAACACAGTACATACCATGAACAAGAACTCAGCCGTAAAAAGTGTCATAGCACACAAGCTACTATCAGGCCTGCAACGGGGGTGTGTTTTCATTTGATTTATTGCCGGCTTTTGTTTTATCTGTTTAATGAGTGTTCTCACAAGTGTTAAAACAGTAAATTGGTGTTGTTTATGTATGATGCTATACCGTTCATACTTAACATACATTTCAGTTAAGGTGTAAAACATGTCCCAAGTCAACATTGCTGCATTTAAAAAGGTATATTGCCTGAACTTTTGTTTGCACTACCTTGGTGGCAACAGTGCTGTGGTAGTTGTTTATATTGACTATATCTGGCCTATATAAGTTGAAGGTTTAACAAAACGCTGAACGCATTGAACTATTTTCTGAGTATACTAATTGTGAATAAATATAATTTTGTACCACTCACCTCTTTGTTGTTTAAATGAATAGGGACTGTTAAGTCATAGCGCCTTATAGTTCATTAATTTCATATTTAATGGTTACAATTAATATATGGTGTAATGTGATATGCTACTATTCAATATATAAAGAATAATTACAGGGTAACACAATTTATTAGATCATATTAAAAGTTAAACAAAGAACTTTGGCGCTGTATCCAGTTGTAACCAAACGTTACGGATCTCAACAAAACATTAGGAGTGGTTACGAGTTTTAAAAGTGTTCATATTTTTTTTTGCTTCTTCAGTTAAGCTGCTCTCAAAAGTATTCATAAATTTAAGATAAAATTCCAAACTTTTCCGTGGACAGGATCTCACGGCGTAGCCGCGGGGGAGGGGGGCTGTGGGTTGGTGGGCAGAGGATTGCATCACTGCTTTTTGCAGATGATGTGGTCCTGATTGCATCATCAGTCTGCGACCTGCAGCACTCATTGGATCGGTTCGCAGCCGAGTGTGAAGCGGCTGGGATGAGGATCAGCACCTCCAAATCTGAGGCCACGGTTCTCAGCAGGAAACCGATGGATTGTCTACTCCAAGTAGGGAATGAGTCTTTACCCCAAGTGAAGGAGTTCAAGTATCTCGGGGTCTTGTTCTTGAGTGAGGGGAAAATGGAACGAGAGATGGGCCGGAGAATTGGAGCAGCGGGTGCGGTGTTGCAGTCGCTTTATCGCACCGTTGTGACGAAGAGAGAGCTGAGCCAGAAGGCAAAATGAGTTTCCGCCGGAGGGTGGCTGGCATCTCCCTCAGGGATAGGGTGAGAAGTTCAGCCATTCGTGAGGGACTCGGAGTAGAGCCGCTGCTTCTTTGCGTAGAAAAGAGCCAGTTGAGGTGGTTCGGGCATCTAGTAAGGATGCCACCTGGCCGCCTCCCTAGGGAGGTGTTCCAGGCACGTCCAGCTGGGCGGAGGCCGCGGGGCAGACCTAGGACCAGGTGGAGGGATTATATCTCCACACTGGCCTGGGATCGCCTTGGAATCCCCCAGTCAGAGCTGGTTAATGTGGCCCGGGAAAGGGAAGTTTGGGATGCCCTGCTCGAACTGCTACCTCCGCGACCCGACCCCGGGCAAAGCGGATGAAGATGATGATGATGACTTTTCCATGTGCCGCTGTGACCAAAACAAACAGTAAATGCAGTACCCGGAAACCAAACGTAGCCATCCAAAGCTATCATCAGCGCAGGCTACCACCCACCATATACTTTGACCAATCATATAGGATGTTTGCCTCTGTTCGCTTTTGCTGCATTCGCTGAGCTAAAAAAAATGGGCTGCGCAGTTCCAGGTGAACAAACAATCAAAGCGATGTCGCTTTGCTTATTTTTTTTAGCCTACCCTCGGTGAAAGCAAACTATTTTGCTTTTGCTTGAAGTATGCCTGAGCCTTAATGTGTGCATCAGCACTCGGGCCAGAGTGTGACACGGGTGGGGACAGTGGGAGTAGTGGGAGGCTTCACCACTGGGGACGCTTTCTCTTTGGAGATTAGCCGTCGCCATCTTGCTCAAACTCCCCAACACAAATGAAGCCATCTCTCTGGCTATACTACGTGCCTACACAACACCCACACAAACTCGGGTGTTCACCGGGTAATACCTGACCAAGGTTGGTCAGATTTCAGGTGTTAGATCCCGGACGAGCCCCCAATAATTTAATGACCCTTGTGGTGGTATGTGTCTAGGGGAAGGGCCTTACATTTGCCCATAGGGAAGTGCAGTAAAAATACTTGGCAACACACGAATCAAGAGTTATAATAAAGTGAGTATTTATTTACAATCACAACACTGGGAGCGAGAGGACAACAAATGGTGCCAAAATAACCAAAAGGTGGAAGGGTACCCAGGGTCTCTTCCCTAGTCCAAACAACCCATGTTGTTAGAAAAAAAGACAAGTGTTGGTTTAAAACTGTAACAAAGGCTTGGCTTACATCTTATTCAAACAAAACAAAGGGAACTGGTCTCGTTAACAGCGAGACGAAACACAAACACGTATACGACTATGGTAGTATTATATATATCGTAGGCTTGTCTCTGATTTCCTGGATTGCCTGTCCCTTTGGACTGAGACAGGAGGGACTTTTCTATCTGGCGGACCGATGCCTGATTGGTCCGCTCACAGGTGTGCTGAGGGTAGATTGACGGAGGGAGTGACCAAGGAGAAACTGCAGACCTGAATGAATGCTGATAGAGAGTGGAGAGGAAAGGGGCACAATACAAGACAACACATACAACACAATACGATGCTCTAATATGAATACGGCCACACATTCAGACCAACTATATTATGCAATAAGACACATTTGCTGTGTGATGTTGCCAAATTAAATGTACCAAAGAAATGTTAGTGTTAGTGCACGCAGCAGCATTCAGACCCTGTAGGGAATTTAACCCCATTCTGAACCAGATGTGCCACCACCAGGGTCAAAGGTTGGTCTCTACCTGAATAGTCCAGCTCACAGCACATCACTTTTATTAACTGCAGTTTACACAGGAATACCAACACACCTGACAGGACTTAGTGGATAGAAACACAATACAGGTGAAAACATCCTAAAAAGTTATGAACCAGCAGAGCTGAACAGTGTCAGTTTATTGAGATGATGGATGCTTGTTCTGGAGCTGATAAGGCCTGTGGGCTGGAGTCTGGGATGGCTAGAGAACATCTACTCTGCAGTCTGCTTCAAAGGCCAGCAGGAGGGAGGAGAAACCTTGCCCCCCAGCCCAACTCCTTCAGCTACTCCCCTCTTAAACATCCTCTCCTCTCCTCTTCAACATCCTCCTCTCTCTTTTCCTCCTCAACATCCTCTCTCTCCCCTGCTTCAGAGGCCAGGAGGTGGAAGGAGGAGATGCGACCACAAAATGATGCCGCCTGGACTTTAAACTAGCAGTTTAGCTTTCCCTAGGAGCGTGTCTCTCTATCTCTGTGGTATGGGTGAAGACTTGAGACTCATCCTCCCTGCTCCTAGCCTCTGGAACAGACTGCAGAGTAGGACAGGGGACCACAGATCCAAACCATCAACCCACAGATCCAATCAGCACCAGAACAGAGATCAAACAGGCCCACCAACTACAACCCTTCAGCTCCACTAGTCCAACTGATCCACCATTAGCCAGAGAGCAGCCCCACGTCCCCTCCACTACCAGTCAGGCTACTGGAACCCAGCACCCCTCCCATGGTCAAGCCACCATCTGAGGACACAAGTTGTAACAGGAGGTCTTGTTGAGCTGTGTTGAAGGTGACTGGATGGAGAAGCCAGTGGACAGAGTAAATACATATACTGCTGTCCATGGAAAAAATATCTGTAGACAAGGAAGATATATAGACTGCAAAAAAACACCACATGGTATCCATGAAACCCAACGAGAAGCCATGACACACTCCCTACAGGTTGCAAAATCAGGACAAAACCACAGCACAGCAACTGAACACAACGGTACTAACAGAGTTGTTCATTTAAGGAAGAAAGAACAAGAATGGTAGAGATTTAGAATATCTTTGAAGAGAGAAAGAGAGAGTGTGCGTGTGTGTGTGTGTGTGTGTGTGTGTGTGTGTGTGTGTGTGTGTGTGTGTGTGTGTGTGTGTGTGTGTGTGTGTGTGAGAGAGAGAGAGAGAGAGAGTTGTCCATCTGCAGAGAAACATGGATGTGTGTGGTGCGTGTTTGCTCAGAGATTCTTTCAAAAGTCAATAGAAGGTGTCACATCTGTACAAAGTGGGCCTTTGTGACGGCGCAGAATGAAGCTTTGCTGTGCACTGAAAAGCAGAGGGAGGATGTGTGTGTGACATGGCATCGAGTCATTTGAAGAAAGTCTTAGTCAAGACTGAGGTCAGTTTGTATTCTATGGAGGGTTGGTGGATGTCTGGGTGGGATTCTTCGGTCAGGTCTCCTCTGTCCATCCAGCTTCCACTGCTTCTCTAAGAAATATAAAAAACACAAAGTGATTGCATTTTATCCTACAGGACAGGAAAATGACACCATGGCACATGATTGCATAAAGAAAAGTTTAACATTGAGAGAAATATATCTATCAAAGCTAGGTGGATGAGATGTTTCAGTGGACTTAAAATATTCGTATGAACAGTTACCAGGTTCATTTCCATTTGTTTCTGTTTGAGTGTGCGGGTGTGCGTATCCTGGGTTACCTTATCTACATTAACAGAGGATGGTCCATGTGTAAACTGTCAATGTGTGTGTTGATGCTTGTTTGTCAAACACACCTGAGCAGAGTTTGATTCAGGACTAAAATGAGGATGTGTCTCTGAGAGAGAACAAGCCTAGAGGTCAGGGGTTAAAGTGTTGTCCTGCAGGGTCATTAACACAGAGAGGAGTCAGACACAAAAGAGCAGAAACTCACCGTTAACGACACGTCATCAGCCTGGTAAGAACTCCAAGTCATGATGGGCCACAAACAACAGAGATCCCCCCTCCCTCACGACCCTACACTTCTAAACCAGCAGAACCAGTTCTGTCTGATGTGTCATCAGTAGTACCTTTACTTTATGACATGTACTTTCATATTTAACTACAAAATATTTCACTGTTAGAAAAAGTGCTGATGTCCAAGGAACCCAAAGGTATTTGTAAACATGACTTGTAGTACACCACTACTACTGCTAATCCCTCCTCTTTCGCTGCCTCATGTTCTCATTCTACGGAGGGGGTAGGTCTTCCATTCATAATGGGTGAAAAGGCAGCCAGTAGTTTAGCGCTAAACCAGGGACCGAGGGGGAGGGGCTGTTAGGCAGACCGGAACAAAGAAGAAGCCCCTCCCTCATCAGCAGATCAACGGACACATAAGATATGAAGCTCTGCTTTCTCCATACTGAGACAGACACTTTTCCTACCCACCTAGGAACAAAGACCGATCACTGAGAGAGACACTGAGACAAACTGTGGAGAGGCAACAGGAATCACCATGGCTGAGGTAAGTTGAGGAATGAAGATCGACAGTAATACAATTTTATTTTACATGTTTTTATAATGTGTTGGTCATATATGTGCTCGTAGACAGGAGCAAAGTGTCAAAGCTGTGGCCATTGTTAGGATTTTAGGTTTGCAAAGCTTAAAAATACTGGTTTATCTTTGGAATCTGTTAACGTCCTAAACCATAAACCTGGTGGAATCTGTCCTAGGCAGGCGGAGATAAATTCTCTAAGCTACACTTTAGTTCATGTGTTATTTTAGATGAGAAGAGAGTTCTGTAGTTTGTTTACCTTGAAGTATTTTAAATTAAAAGAAAGCAATGTAAAGTCAAAACGTTCCTATTTTCCATGCAATACAAAGTGAATGAGAATCTAATAATACCTTCTCTGAATATTAGGACCCTGGAAAAAAAAATCGTTGTGTCTGTTTTTCAGAACTTTATTAAAAAGCAAATATATTGGCAACCTTTATATCTAAACGGTTCAGTCGACTCTACTCATGTGCCTTTAAAGACAGCTGTAGTTTTTCTGGAAGACTGCAGGAAACTGCTGGGGGCTGATGGGAAATGTAGTGTTGTGACAGCCCATAGAATGTCTGAAATAGGCGATGGGCAACATCCCAATTAGTATAAATGTGCAACGGTTGTTAAGGGATATCTTATTTCAAAGAGTCACCAGACGACACATAGAGGAGAAAATCCATATACTGTAGCTGCTCTGACTGTGGGAAAAACTTCTCTTCATCATCGAGCCTTAAAAAACACCAAGGAATACACACTGGAGAAAAACCATTTCACTGCTCTGACTGTGGATAAAAGTCCTCTCATTTGCCAAGCTTTGAAACACACCACATAATTCACATAGGAGAAAAGCCATATCACTACTCTGATTGTAGGGGGAATAAAAAAAAATTGGAACACCTTAAAAGATACCAAAGAATACACACAGGAGAAAAGCCATATCACTGCTCTGACTGTGGGAAAAACTTCTCTCAATTGTCAACGCTTCAAGCACACCAAGGAATACATGCTCTGAGTATAGGAAGAACTTCTCTTTAATCTCAAACCTTAAAACAAAGAAAAAAACATAGTGCTCGTCTGAGTGTTGGAAGCGTATAAGTCAGTGGTACAATGCTGTTTTCTGCTGATCAAAGTCTATGCTTACTATAAAGGAGTCATCACAAAAAGGGCAATACCGCTGCAATCAACAAGGTGAGAAAGACGGTTTGGTATAAAAAAATATATCTGACCTTTTCAATGTGAAACTTATACTAGCCTACTGATAGACGCCATTGCTACATAGGAGCTAGCGTGGAGCCACAAGACCACTAATTCAAGGAAAAGACAGGGGGACCTCACAGTATGCTCTTGTCTGCCCCCTTGTGGTTAGTATGGATCCACCCTGCATGACTAAACAATGTGAATTGTAAATGTTGCATTTCTCACCTTTTTCTCAATGGTTTTGGTTATATTTGTTCAGCTGTTGAATATCTGTCTTGAATTTTGATATATTTACAATTATCATGTGGGATATGAAGTATTTGGGTAACTATTTCAAATAAACTACACGAAATCCTGAGATCCTAATAATACTTACATCACTGTTGTGTTTCATGAGTTATTCCTTAAATAAATCTATTAATATCAGAGTAAATATGTACATATTTAGTCATGTTTGAGGGATTTTCAATGGAACTAACCTCCAATTAATTATACTCTTGTTTTCCTCCTTACTGGCTAACCTCTACTTCTGGCACTGAGGGCATTGAGCAATCGGATAGAGAATAGGTTGCTAAAATTAATATTTTCATTAAACTATGTGCATAGTTACTGAAATGTGCAGGTATAATGTAAACAAAATATATAAAAAACTCAATATTAATTAGTGCTCCACTAACCCATTTGTGTGTATCTTGCTCCATTCCTGGCCAGTTAAAGAGAGAGATGACTGCATGGTGAGTCTTTTCCTCCCCACTATGGGTCGTAAAGCTCCAGAGTGAAAGGTTTTCTGATGATATTGTTATTGGTGTATTTGAGGATAATACACTAGCATATAATGATCTCATTGATTCTTTTGCCGACTGGTATTCTGAAAATTATCTGAAACTCTGAAATATTAGCAAAACCAAAAAGACAACCTGGAAGGGTTTAGAGTTAAAATGAGCGGATGGTTCAATTCTAGACATGCTTTGGTAACTTATTTCTGTATCTGTACTGCAAGTATCTTCATTTATATTTTATATTAACTGAACTTTTATTTATTTTTATAGTTTTGTTTATTTTGAGTGTGTATTTTGTTATTTGATTTCTAATTAGTTTTTTTAATACTGTTTGATGGCAAAACGATGATACTACTATTTCCTGCTGAGATCTAGTGGGGGTATAGGGGGGGTCTAGCCCAGCAGGCGTCGGGAGATTCCGGCAGCAATTAACACATTTCACCGCGGAGCCAGCCCTCCTCCTTGGGACCTGCCAAGCGAATGTAGTCACACTGGTGGTGGTGGTCGGGAGAAGTCCAACACAATGGGGTGGTAGGAATCACCAGACCCAGGGATGGGAGAGAGGGATGAAGGAAGGAAACGGCTGTGCTGAACAAAGAGGGGGAGAGCGCTGGTCTGCAACGTGTTGGTGAATTAGGGAGCGGGACAAAAAAAGGAACCGGAGTCGTGGAGCGACACTGCAGGCTTGTTTAAGTCGGTGAGTTTGGAAGATATACAGGGAGTCTGTGTGTGTGTGTGTGTGTGTGTGTGTGTGTGTGTGTGTGTGTGTGTGTGTGTGTGTGTGTGTGTGTGTGTGTGAATTGTCGGGCGTGTGTGTGTGACACACACACTCCCTGTATATCTTCCAAACTTCCAAACTGTGTGTGTGTGTGTGTATGAATTCACTCAAAACATACACACACACACACACGTAAGGGGGGTGTGTGTGTGTGTGTTTAAATCTACTCAAAACATAGCCCCTATGTGTGTGTGTGTGTGTGTGTGTGTGTGTGTGTGTGTATAAATTCACTCAAAACATACACACACACACACACACACTTGTAGGGCGTGTGTATAAATTCACTGAAAACCTACCCCCTACCAATGTAAATGAGATCCTACTTGGGAATAAGTGACAGATGGGAGTGATACAAATGTTCTTCATTGAACAGTGTGCAGGTTAAAAGCTTCAGTTAAGTGCATATATGTGGTTCTGGGATTGATTACAATGTTCCCAGAAAATGTTCTCGAGAAAATTCAACCCAAACCTCTGTGGTCAGTTTATTAGGTAAGACATCTGACTAGCTAAAGGTGTTAGTGCACTAGCTTGTAGACTCTGTATCCCTATATAGCTTAATCTTCATCAGGTACTGGCCTGTGTACAGTTGTCTTTTTTGAGAGTAGTGCTGCTTCCATTTTAACAAGGAGCTAAATGGCTTCAAATGCATTAGTCAGTCTTGCCAAAATTGTACAGACTTTAACAAACATAAAACGACATCATATGCTTGACATGATTCTTTGTATGTTCCTTGAAGCAAAATTAAGTAAATATGAATATAGATGTCAAATATAGCACAAAAAAAAGTGTAATGAGCCACTAAACCATGTGTGTATTTTTTAGTTTTACAGTAGGCATCTAGTACCTGGCTGATTGCTGGTAAGATGTCCTTAGTGTAGAGTGCTGTGGTCATAGTGACCTCGTTGAACATCACACACTCCTGTGGAGGAGCAGTGCTCCCAGGGAAGCTGCTCAGGTCGGGGTTCACCTGGACAGGGCTGTCCCCCTTGTGTCCATGCAGGGGAGCCAGTGACTCCACAACGTTGGTCTCAAAGAGGACCTTTTTCTGTTGCTCTTTCTTCACTGGAGAGGTGGTGTTCATTTGAGGGGTGTCCCCCATAAGGCTCTGTGCCTGCTGAGCATTATCGGCTGGCTCAACCTCTTGCTGGAGATCCACTTCCAAAGTTAGAATGCGTTGGCCTTTTACCTGCACGTGAAGTGTGTTGACCTCCAGCACAGCAACCTGTTGGTCCACAGGTGCTTGGAGCTGTGTATCTACTTGCAGTGCACAGCTTTTCATCTCTTCAAAGGCTAATTTAACTTCCAGCTCGGTCAGTGGGAGCATGATGGCAAGCTGCTGAAGATCGTCCTTCAGTGGGAGGTTGGTGAGGGCCAGAGAGCGGTCAGCCTCTACCTGCTGCTCTGGTCGGGGTTTCACTTCCCCGGTGAAACCATCAAAAAAGCCTTTCCCACTCCTGTCATTGAAATCCATTGACAGTGGGGTGGGTGGGAATAACTTCACCAAAGCCTGCTTGTTTGTGTCCACCTGCATCTCTTGCGTTACCTCCATGATGGGAGCCTGGAGCTGGGGCTCCTCAACACCACCAGAAATGTCCCTTTCTTCAACAGCTTCCCTCATGGAGACCACTTGAGGTCTCAGTGCCTCCTCTTTCAGAGGATGCGTGCTCACTACTTGTTGAGCAGCTGAGACGATGCTAGTGTGGGGCGTTGCTGGAAAGAACTCTGCTACAACCGTGTCCATTTGCTTCTCTGGCTTCATTTCCGACTGTTTGGCTGGGAAGCCTTCTGGTGGAGTAAGACAACAAAAATGTAGGTTGTCCCCCAATAAAATAATTCTCACTTATGTCCAATAACTTTGTTTTTACCTTGGTCAGCTCATCCTCCAAGTAAAGCAAGCGTAGACGTTCCCATCGTTCCAGTTCCAGGATCTTCTTCATTTTCATCCTCTCAATTACATCAAGAATTTCATCACTTCAAACAAGAGAAGATATTAGGTTTTAAAATGGCAGAAAGTCTTACAAAATGACCACCTTAAAACTAGATTTCTGTTAACCTACAGCTGACATTACTTTGCAGAGATGTTGATTAAAACTCTTACCCGTCATCAGATGAGAGAGGCCCATCAAAACCCGGGGTAGCTCCCTGTCCCATTGGTCCCATATCATGTAGAACGGGACCGAAAGGCCTTGTTTGAATCGTAGTCCCTCCATTCCACTCTCTATTTCCATGGCCATAGTAATAGTGGTGGTGGTGGACCTCATTCGGCTGACAGCAATGTTCCTTATCCCTGTGAGGGGAAGTTCTCTGACCACAGTTTCTCCTCTCTAGGAACAGGTAAGAACAAGCCATTAACTCCACTCATAAATGAAATGGGATGAAGCTCAGAGGACAACCAAATGTCATGCTTACCAGAGTAGTTGCTGTCGGTGTGTTGTTTTGTGGTGTTGCCATGACTGGATTCACAGTGTGTGGCACACTGCCCTTGCTCATTCTTTAAGATAATATTTGATTTATTTATTCAATGCAGCAGTATTTTCTGTTTAAAATGGTTTAGAATTCTGGCAGTTTTCTTCATGCAAAACAAAGTTTTTGAATACTTACCACCTGTGGGCTGTTCATTTCTTTACAATAGATTGTAGGTTTATACAGTCTTTCTCTGCAAAAATAAATGACCCCAAATAAAGCATCTTTTAGATGCAGCCTAGTTTTGAATTAGCAGAATATCTTGCTATTGTGACAACTTTTAAAGAGCATTATGACCTCATCATCCCAAAAACAAAATTACCCAATGAAATTTGATTTGCAAATTTGATTCTATGTTCTCGCATTTTTTAATATCCCACTGTTACCCTTGGTAACTAAAATGTCCCCAAAAAAAAGGATACATTTAATATTAAATTACAAGTCTAATTTACTATCAATATTTCAATGTAGCCTTAAAACAGAATCTTTTCAATCTAGCCTACCCCTATAATTAACTCTGTGATTTTTAACCTGTTCAACCCTTCAACTGATTCTGTTCTTTTTTTATACTATGAAATACATTTTTGTATACACTGTTTACTGTTTATCATGTGAAGCATTTTAGAAAAGTGCTATATAATTAAAACAAATTATTTATTTCCATTACTATTATTATTATTATTCTAAATAATTCAATGATATGGCTTAGTATCTAAACATTTGAAAGAAGTAGCAGGCTACTCTCAATTAAGATGTTTTCCTTCTGATATTATAGGGAGGTGCAGCTGAATTGTTTGGGCCACCAATGAAACTGCTCTTTTACATTTGAACTTTCTTCATTCTGTACTGTCAAATGTTTTGTTGCACCAAAGGCTCTAGCCTCAGGCTAAGCTATTAATCCTGGTGCTCCTTCCTATACTACCAAAAGTAAAATGCACTGCATCATATGCATGCCCATAGTACTGAGACCAAGCATTGTCCAATGATGGCCACAGTCTATTAAAACATTATAGAGATTAAGAGCCAGCAGCTACTGGATGTGGTGCCTGAACTGTACTTCTTTCAATAAAAAAACAATATAATTACCTTTTTTGTAATACAAACTTGCCATATTCATGAATTATTGTCTTGTTAAATAACTGCAACTGTATCTTAACCCTCCTGTTGACCCGACAGTCAAATTGAGTTGAAATCACAGTCACAGAGTCAGTTACACACCACAAAAATTTTAAACGGAAAACTCAGGTATTCACACAATTTGTGGTGAATGACAAGCTGTTTCTTCAGGCAAAATAGGTTTGGTGTTTAAAATTCAATGAAGCTGCTTTATATTGGGGGTTTAGTGAAGGCGGGCCATTTTGACACGGAGGACACAGGGTATATACAGAATATGAGGTCATCACAAGGGTTAAGAGTAATTTAAAATAAATTACAATTTCTATTTTAATCAATGAATGCAGATTCTGTGGCCAGGTTGATATACCAACACTAAAATGTTTTGGTAACACTCAACACTAACGACAGTAGATTTCATAAAATCACCTTAGACCATTCCAGAGTGAAGCATTTTTCAGGAGCTTTCACACAGTTATTCTAAACGTATTAATTTTGAACTCACCTGATGCTATAGACCCAACTGATCCACAAGTTTTCTTGCATTGACTTCAAGGCAAATAGTTGAAGTCTAACTGATAAATATGATGGCAAGCTGGGTGTAAAGTAGTGCAAACCTGTCACTTGTAACCATGCCAACTTATACATCACAATGCTAGTACATTACATCACAATCAATCCCTTCCAACACATTATCATTCTAATTCTTTTCATAAACCCCTACATTTATACAACAGAATATTTTCACTGAATATTTGACAATTAGTGAAATTTTATGGATATCCAAATCATAATCTATCTTCTTGTATATTCTTGCTGTTTATTGCCTATATATATATTGGACCATCTTCAGCTGGTCCAAAACCCTGCGGCAAAGCTTTTGACTGGATCCCAAACTTGATTTGATTTGATAGCAAACAGCATCTGTGTGTTTGAATGTGCACCTTTGTAATTACAACTCTATGTGAATATGTGTGTGATTGATGCTATATGTCTTTATTTGTATTCTTTCTAAATGAAACTTTTCATTGTTTTTAAAGTTTTGTTTTATTGTGAGTGTGTGTGTGTTGCATTACTTGTTTTCCAATAAGTTGTAGTATGTCTCCTTCGGATTGAGCAGCATGTTTGTGTGTGCAAGAGTTTGAGCGCTGTAAAGACATTCTATTCGGCAGCACAAAGAGTCAAATGTAAAAGAGACATAAACTGAACATCTATCTGTACATAACTCTATAATACTGAGCATTGTTATGGAAATTCTAAATATTAAACACGGCGAGACCAAATAATGAAGTTCAATACAAGTATTTTGTCAAAAAAAGTGCTTCTGCAAAGGATCAAATGCGTTTGCAAAAGGATCACCCCACACATCGCTTAAGACCCTGTCCGAAGGAGATGACAAAATACATTGGCAATGAGTATTCCTATATGGTAAGTGGGAGTGCCCTTTTCCCAATTGTAAAAACACACACTCATATATTGGGTTCAGGTCGCTGGCCATTAAAGTGACACTCCTTTCTAGGGTTATATTGTCTGCAGACATTCTGTCTCCGGTGTGACCCTTCCAGCCACAAATTATAACCCCTGCAACTTCCTAAACAGCAGGTTAACCTTTGCTTACAATTCCGTTTATGGCATGCAGCTGTGGTCAGACAGTTAATACATCAACCACTCGGAGCACACATGCATCACTGTATACAATTGCAGGTCAATCTGAATTCTGCTATCACAGCATGCTCAGACCCGAGCCAACTCACCTCAGATCCCTTTCATCCCTCATTGCCACTCCAACCACCATCGCCACGGTTACTGAGGGCCCAGTCAGAAGAGGATGAATCTTTGGACCATGTGGAATGTCACAGGGGGGTGTATAGGTCATATAGAATAGACAACACACACAGGTACTCTTTGTGTGTGACTGCATATGCATGCACAAGGTTGAGCTGATTGGTTTGGATTCATATTCACTTTTTTCAAAATTCATATTCACTTTTGTTCGAAATTCATATACATTTTGCTGTTCGTGAATCCCTGATAATTTTTTTTTTAAATCCCACAAATGTAAAAGAGTCTGTGGTTTTCTGGAGCATGTTTGATCTAAATGTCATGTTGTGCAATGTCCTCCTCACGCAACAAAATGATGGGGCTACTTAAACTGACTGATGTAACAAATTATTGTAACTACCTGAAAGCTCTAAATTAGACAGAAATGTTACTTAGGTCTGACAGTTTATAATATTAAGCTATGTAAAGGAGTTCAGAGCTTGTTTTTTATTCACAGTCACATAGTTTCCAAAACCTTTGTTGGTTTCCCCATTCGTTTTTCCATTTGAGAAACTCAGTGTCTTCTCATTGATGTACAGGTGACTGACTACCCAATGTAATTTAATTTGATTGGAAAATATGTTCTATGTTCCCTCATTTGTGAGATATCCCACTGTTACCATTGGTTACTAAAAAATTCCCTCCAACCAAAAAGTTCCCCTAAAAAATGAATCAAATTTTTAAATAAATTACAACTCTTGTTTTAGAAAGTTTGCTTGCGTCTTTGTGGCCGTAGTGATAGTTGAAACATATTTAGTTTTTTTATTATTGTGAGAAGTGCCGGAGCGCTCCTGCGTTTTATTGAAGTGTTGGAGAAACAAAGATGGTTGATCTAGTTATGGATCTAGATCTTCCTCCTTCGGAAATACAGTTAGCTGTTAGGATGAATAGAAGATATTGCATCATATGGTCATAAAATGCATTCTAATAAAATATGTCCATTCCGCATAAACCGTGCCTTCATAATATCGCCCATTTCCCATAAACTAGTTTATTTCTACAATAAGATTCATGTAATTAGGCCAAATAGTGTGTTGAAATGCATGTGAAAGAAAGAAGAAAATCATGCAATAAAGTTATAATGCCCACAGGAGGTTTTGCACAGCGTTTTGCACATTTGCATTGTTTCTTAAAATATTTTTTAATGAATGTGCTATATTGTAAAAAGTAATCAGATCAGGAGGACCAGTGTTGACACATAACTCATGAACTGCGTACAAATCGGTATGAAGCATAAATCCTAAAAGCTTGCTCATTCGTAATATGCTAGCCGCTCTTTACATGGGTGAGCAGATAATTACGTGGGTCTAGCCTATATAGCGAACTCAAAAGCAAACGGGGCAAAGATTCCGTGGCCTCCCCAGTTCCGGCGCCACTGCGGCTGCACCTGTTAACTAACAGGGTCTGGACTGCAGTACGCTTGTGCGCGCTAAGGCGGTCTGTCTAATAACTGCAACGCATCACATTGCATTTGCTCAGGAAAATGCATTTTCGAGTTTATTTACGTTATTATGGAGTCTGTATAATATTATTATACAGAGCTAGAGTAGAGGCGATGTGATATTTTTTATGTTAATATGGAATCTGTATGATATATAATACAAGGAGTAGAAGACAGCCTCCTCCTGTACAGCTCCAGTTAATATTATTAATATGGAGTCTGTATAATATTATTATACAGAGACACAGCCTCCTCCTGTACAGCTCCAGTTCTTTCTCACACAGTAAGACTCCCTCCATTTCTTCTTTCAACTTCTCAGGGGCCTATCAAGCCTTTTTGACCGTTACTGTGTCAACTTGTTGAGCAATATGCCAGTGCTTCTAGAATATTCTTGTCTAACACATTCATTCTCACTAATACATCTTGTAATAGGAAGCTTCATTTGAACCCAAAGATCTGTTGATTCTTTCAGCATATTTACAGCGTGACAAAAACTCTCATTCCATCACAGTGAACCAGAGGCAGAACTTTGAATCCACAACAGAACTTTATTTAATCTGACAGTTTCTACTTCAGCCCACTGAGCTACCTAGCAGCTCTCCTAACAAGGTCTGGACTAGAAGAAAAGCCTGTTTAGGTATGCTTGTCAATTGGTACTGTATGTTACACATAGGTTAAGAATTATAACTTGTCCATTCTTTTGTATTTACACTATGTGTATCATACAGTACCAGTCAAAAGTTTGGACACACTTTCCCATTCACTTCAATGAGAAAGTGTGTCCAAACATGTCACAGGTACTGTATAACAAAGGTCCTAAGTTTGGTGACTCTAATGTTTAAATCTGCTGGTGCATTACTCTGAATAATATTATGACCATATTATAAAAGACTAGGCCACCTTCAGTTTAATGAGGTGAAGGGACTCCATGTCAGTAAACATTGAATGTGTTCCTGGAAGGAGAAATAAATCCGCCTGTAGGAAACAGTGACTGGCAGCCTCGCTTTGTCCTGTGACGGCACGTAGCCTGGCTCGCTGGCTCCACTCGTGTTACAGGGAGGAATCAGGCCCAGTCCAGCACCTCCAGATAAATGTTTGCCCTTTTTTCTTCTTCTTCAGTGGTTTTTTAATGATGGTTGGCATCTGTCTTCACGGTGCATTACCGCATCTGGAGTGTGGACCAGAACACTTTGAACCCTTATCATGACCTCTGTGTCCTTACAAACATTCATCAACCATTCTCTAGCTCCTTTCTTTTCCTCCTGGCTTAACAAACTCTTTAGGTTGAGTTCAATCTTTCTCTCCCTCATGTGTAACTCTTCTCTTTCCCTCCTAAACCTCTTACACCTTAGCAATACGTGCTCCACTGTTTCATCCTCCTGGCACTGCTCACACTTTCCTGTTGGATGCTTACCTATTATTTACAATGTTTGATTCTTAATCCACTTCTCCTTAATCCTCCATCTTGTATTAAGGACCTCCTCTCTCCTTTTCCCACCGGTTGCTCTTCCTCCTCCTCCTTTATCCTGAAGATGTGATCAATGTTTCCCCTTTACCTCCCCCTCCATATTATTTCTTTGGCCTCTGCTTTGGTCAGCGGTACCTCTATCTCCACCTGCTCCTTCTGAAGTGCTTGCTGGGCCAATGCATCTCCATCCTCATGTCCCTTTATCCCCACATGAGGCGCTGACCAAATCTACCTCAGTTCTATTCCCAGCTGGCATACTCTGCTGTGAGCTGGGAACACCTTGACCATTAAATCTCTCCTACATGTGGATGTGAAAGGGAATTTTGGACAGGGAATCAGGGACACTGACAGGGAATCTGAACATTCTGAACTTCTTCTTCTACTACTTACATTACTGGATCACTCCATTCCCTCCGAAGTCTCTTCATCCTCTTACAGTTTAATCTGATGGCTTGCACACCTTTAAC
>JAPMUY010001592.1:0-19319 GCA_026901105.3 Galaxias olidus | reverse complement strand
TTTTGATTCAGACAATTATTGTATATTGCTAAATTCCCCACAACTTGGTGACTGGCCCCAAAGATGCATTGCACCAACATATATCAATCTATTTTCAGTAACAAAATCCTTACTCTGTTTTGCCAAGGATTGTTTTCACATGCTGTGAGATCTGTTTATGGTCCTTCCCTTCAACGTCCACCAGTACCTGCTCACCATCATCTGCATGAGAAAATCAGATCTCATTAGGAACCATAAAATATCCTTGAACGACGATGAGTCATGTTCTTGAAGATCTCATTAGGAACCATAAAATATCCTTGATATTGTGATATCCTCTACCATGTTGTTGGTACAAGCATGATATAGAATAGAGATACGTACCTAGGTAAAACTTTAAGAACGACGATGGAGTCATGTTCTTGAACATCACAATTTGAACCCATGGATTTTTGTACTGGATTTGAGGAACATTGAAAAACACAAACTTCCTGAGAAAAATAAAGACAAGTGCAGATGTCAGAGATTAACTAAGGTGCAATTGCTTAACTGGAAGACACAAGCATGCATGCGTACAGTTTAGCTGTATGGGAACATACGTAAGAGCATACATGACTTCATGGTCAGCAAGCTAACTCGTTTTGCAGGACTATCGAACAGGTTATAGCTGCTAGTAGTACTTTCTTATCGAGCAAACAGGGAACACGGTTACTGCGGCTAGTAGTTAGCTATTTACACTGACCTTGCTCCATCGCTGAGCTCACCATGCGTGTTGTAATTTACTGACATGATCTTCACTCTGTTCTTTAATATTATTTCCCCTTTCTGGAGGTATTCTAGGGTTCGACGTATAGGAAATCTTCCTTTCATAGGCATCTTTAACTTTGTATTTACAAACTGTATATCACTCAGAATTTTCTACCCAACTAAGCAGTTTGTCACTGCGCTTGTTGATGACATCACCATGTTTTACCACTGCTAGTTCCCTTGATATACCATGAGACGACTAACCTTTTCCTTATATAAACTCAAAAGGAATAATGAAACGTATTGCTTGATATAAATTGTATATTCCACTATACAATTGACATAGAATGAAGAGTAAAGACAAAAAAAATTATCTTTAATACTGTGTGTATTTATTTTATTGAGTTCTGAATGCAACGTATGTGACAGGGGGCTTTACAGAATGGAAAGATTATACCTAGGAACTAAATTAATTGTTTGCAATCTTCACTGAATATGAGGTAGAAAAAATTCAAATTGAAGTCATGTCATGAGAAATTTTCTTTGCCCTATCGAGTATACAGAACATTTACAGAACCTCATGACTTTGACAAGAAACATAACCGTTAGGATTCAAAAACCCTTCTAAAACCTTGAATGATCTACAAAGGTCTTACAGATTTTGTAGGGTCCTAAAATATATTATTTATATAATATTTACATTTTGGATGCAGCATTTTCTAAAATGCCTTCAATCAATGACATGCAAAACAACCATTGTACAAAACAATAATGCTTCTTGTTTTAATAACATTTAACAAATTATAAAACATTTTAAAAACCATATGCACTCATTTAATGAGATGAAATGTACAAAACTTCAGAATAATTACATGTGTAAAACAGTCAGGTTTAAAACCCAGATAATTATTATACATCTTTTTGATAGAACAAACATATTATTTATCTCTTCTTTATACTCCTTTAAATATTCCATCTTGTGGTCACTTCTGTTGTCAATGGACAATAATAAATGCATATTTTCACAACAATGAAACTGTATTTTTACACAACAGGCAATAGGAACTGATTACTTAAGAATCGGTACACCAGCCCAAAATTGTGTATGGTTAGTACTATAAGTACACTTAGTATGTAACTACGTATTTTGTTTGCAACAAAGTCATAAAACCAATACACTACTATCAACTACTTTGTCACACAAATGTAGCCTACATATGTGCTATGGGCACACTGTCCAACATTTTTATACAAACAAAAATGTAACTTGTTAATTCTTCATGAAAAAAATATTTTGTTAAATACACGTATAAATAAAGCAGATATTGTCAAGCAAGACAGTATTGTCAAACTAACTGCTGAATATGACTGACAGTCCATGTCACACAAGGCTTGATTGTCATGAGTGCAAGGGGTAGGTGGACATACATTTTTTGCAGAGACTTAACACTTAAATAATAATTTACACATGTAGCATTTGTTGATATAAGATAAAAAAAAATAATGAATAGAATGCATTTGGATAGACATTCAAAGGTCATGTCCTCTTTGAGAACCAAAGGGCCAACTAAATCTGAGTAACATTGATCAACAATCAATCAGAGAGCAATATATATATATATATATATATATATATATATATATATATATATATATATATATATATATATATATAAATCCTGGCTCATATGAGCATGTAAGAGCTAGGAATATACAACTACGTTTTGCAAAATAAAAAGGTAAATATTAAAATGGCTTGTTGTTTTGAACATTTGTAGATTAAGGATCAAGGTTAGTTGCCACAAAACTGAGTCAGTTATTGTACCTGATTTAACCATATTCAACAATAAAGAAACCGTCTTTACAAATCATATCATTTTTAAAGTAGAAAAACCTCAAAGTTAAACACCAATTGAAACCTTGTTTTTTCTAATGTACTTACATTCAGACAAATTGGGTTATCTCACTTTTAAATATATCTACTTGATAAAGGTAACAGAAGCAAGTAATAAATGCATAAGATAGAAGTTTCTTGCAAGGCTTGAGCATTAAAGATTTGAATATGCACACGTATGAGGCATTGGCTTAAGTGCTTATTAAGGAAGAGAGAAAGCAATATCAGACTTCCTTACTGGAGTTAAGTGCTCAGAGCCAGATAATAAGGACTCAAGAGTTCCATGATTAATTTTTTCCAGAGACATTCTAAACTTCATCTCGGGATTCTCCACAAAGTTTCTAGAGGATGTCTTCATAGTTTTGCTTTAACTGCAAAGTTGTTAAAGCAAAATTGACTGGAGACTTTAAGAGTGTAGCTAATTCACAATTTTTTTTATAAAGAGACAGTACAGGTAGTTGGAGTGTGGATGAGGTGTCACGCTACAAGATCATTGTCGCTATCCGGGCTGTTGTATTCGGCTGTCTCCATCTTGAGAATGTAGGGAATGATACTGTCAATGGACACGCTGCCTATCAGGCCGGTGAAAAAAAGCTCCTCGGTGATACTGGAGTTCATGAGACGCAGCGCTGGGAGACGCATCAGAATACGAGTCAACCTGGGGACGCAGTTACAGAGTCACTCCAATCTCCAGAACTGACTCGTCATTATGGTGTAACAGTTTTAGACAGAGTTGGAGACTGAATAAGACGTTTTGTATATTTAATGGTGTAGAGATTAGGGGCATCGTACCTGTACGTCTCATCTGGATAGGTCTTCTGCACATAATCCTGCAGCTCCATTTGAGCCTTCTCTTGGAACTTCTCGATCTGGCTGGTGCAGTCCAGGCCGAGGTGGTCTAACAAGGACAAAACACATGAGCCATTCCCTAAAAGGCACAATTGCCGTTGTTACCATTGTCTTTGAATCATTTGTCCTTTTTAAGGGAAATCGTTTCACTTGATTTGCCTTGACGTGAAAGGTTACTTGTAGTGCACACAGAAAGGTTCTTACCTGGGCTAAAGAGAACTATGGCCTTCAGGTAGGCGTACTCGTAACTGTCCGTGTCCATTTTTGACATGCTGTTACAGAACTCCTGCAACTTCCAGATGTGTTCCATTACCTGCTTCACTCTGTCCCCGGAAACCTTGTCTTCAAATGAGATTGTGTACAAAAATACCTTTATGTAAACCTTTTGGAAAATAAAGTATGCCGCCTTCTTTAACATTCAAAATGTGTTCATCTTTAACTTCACAATTTGTAACATTGTTAAGAAAAAGTCTCTTATTATGATTATTAATAGAGACTTGAGGTTGTACCATCCTGGATGCTGCTCTGTAAGTGGTTGATGATGGCTGCTAGGATGGTAGACAAGTTCATGACCTGCGCACACTGTGCCAGACCCAGCGTGAATAACTCGTTCCAACAGGCCCGCACTAGACAGGTGTTCACCTTTTGGCTACATGAGGGATAGGAAAAGATAGTCGAGAGTTGGACGGTTGCACATTACTTTGAACAAAAAGTTATTCTTTGTCATAGGTGATAAGAAAAAAATACAGAGTAATAATGCCTGTACCCGAGAGCAAAGAAAGCAGGGATGGAGCGTGCCCAGTGCATGGACAGGAAGAGAAGACGCGATGCCGACTCACAGATGTAATGTACATTTAGATACTCGGGTGTGGGGCTGGGCATGGTCAGCTGTAACAGAGGAAAACAAGGGACATAGACACAATAATATATTTATTATTTTGAACTACTTAAATAAAGCATTATTTGACAATGAAGGTTGATATGCTTGACAGACCACCTTGAAGCTGACGTGTGTGTCTGTAAGCAGCGGCCCCTCCACCTCAATAATTGGGGTCTCCTGGTCTTGGCTGATCAGCTGGATAGTGGCTCCATCCACATACTCCCTTTTTGATGCCAGACTCTGACCGGCGTCTGTATCAGAGGGGTTCAAGGCTTTGGCCAGCGTGTCAAAGGCACTGCAAAGACCACACACACACACACACACACACACACACACACACACACACACACACACACACACACACACTCACACACACTCACACACACACACACACACATTAGATAAGAACCCTCACACGAATCATCTAAGTAAAAGATTTCTTAGCAAGCTAACTTGATGAGATTACGTCATATGCCCTTCTCCGTAAGCAGTCACAGTACCGTGTAATGAGGCTTGCCGACTGTTCCCCTTGCTGGCCGTCGGAGGTATTACCATTGTTTAGGGACTCGCTGAGAGACTGGTTTAGGTGGGCCAGTGATGTCACCACATTCGCCAGTGTCCCCAGGTCCCCATGACCCGACTCAGACTTCATGGGACAGAGAACAAACATATAGGCCACTAACGGAAAGTACTAGTAAGCCAACACAAGAGAACAGAGAATCTAACCTTAGTGGGGAGAAAAACGCCTGGTCATTAGCCTGTACCTCTGAGTCTGAGGCCAGCAACAGAGTCCCATCCGCCTGCACTATCGGCTGCTGAATGTTCACCAGCATCCCCGGGTCCAACAGACTGGATCTGCAGCAAACAAAAAGAGTCCGAGCTGACCAGTCCGCCAACAAACAAAAACACACTAGTTTGCATTGGATCCCATCGCATACCGGGACCAGTGGACAATCTGGCTATCTTATTAGCTGTGGAAATATAGAGCCATTCAGCACCGGATATACCAGACACTAACAAAATTTTACCTGGATATGTCGGTGTCTTTGTCGCGGAGGAAAGTTGGCGTGGCGATCAATGGACTGTGGAGGTCCTTCCGGATGTAGATCTTCTGAGTAGACGCGGCGCAGTTAGCGTGCTTCTCTCTGGGCAGCACGTCCGTGGGCTTCCTCTCACTTTGCACAGCTGGGGGGAAAGACACAGACATACACAGACACAATAAAAACGGGTGATTACGATTTAGAAAACAATGCCCTTTATATATATATATACATATATAGTTTAGATTTTTCTGTGAATGTGCCCAAGGGTAAATAGTTTGAATATGATTTAGAAAGGTTAGGACCACTTTGAGTAAGCAGTGTGGTTAGAATTTGTGTCAAGACAGTAGACGTGCGTCAGGGTGAGTGACCCAGTGTTTGGTAAAAGATTTGGGGGCAAAGCTCACACTCCATCTTCATGCCTGTGTCGAGGCACTTCCGGAGCCGGCAGAACTGGCAGCGGTTGCGATGGTGCTTGTTGATGACGCAGTCCTGTTTGCTGCGGCAACTGTAGGTCAAGTTCTTTCTCACGCTCCTCTTGAAGAAGCCTTTACAGCCCTCACAGCTCACCGCTCCATAGTGACGGCCTGGTCACAGGTGAAGAAACGTTAAGTGCTTCCGCCCCGAAAACAAGCCGTCTTGGGTCCTACGTCTACAGTATGCGTGTGTCCGCAAACGGGCTTACCCGAAGCCTTGTCTCCACACACGACACAGTACTCCACGGGCTGAGGTCGGCCCAAGTCCTCCGCATGCCCCAGGAGCCTCTCCACTGACACCGCATCTGTCACTATCTGGAACAGACAGGGCATAGTCAGGTCCCGCAGTCCCCTGCCATCTCTCTGACTTCAGGGCCAGATTTAGCTCCATCTCTTATCATTAATTTTACTAAGTTTTCGTTCTTGTTTCTGCATTTGGTTGAATTTATTAATTGATGTTATTACCCTGTGGTCTAGGCTGTATCTGGGAGTATTTGCCTGTGGGGAAGTGCTTAGTTTTAACATTTCACAATAAACACTCACTCCATACTTTTTATCTACCTGTATCCTGCCTGGCAGCAAACTGTCTGTGGTGAAGATGAGCTGGTTGGTGTTCTGCCCTTCTGGGGAGGAGGCTAGGATAACCTTGCCTGTCCCAGAGCCCTCTGCTGTGGTCAGGATGAACTTCTGCTGCTGTTGCTGCTGCTTGAGACCACTAGAGGGATTCATGGCCGTGACAAACTGGATCTTCTGACCACTGTGCTGGTCTGTTACAATCTGAACAGACATAGGCAAGTTGTAGGTTAGAGAAATGAGAGATGAAACAAGAGAGAAAGCGAGACAAAGAGATATCAAATGTCACCAACATTTGCATTAAATCCACCATCCATCTGTATACACACAATATTTGGTATGGCTGCTAATAGGGTGCAGTATGGTAACAATATCAAAAGGTGGCAGCAGTGCCAATTGTTAGATAAGAGAATTAGTGTTTGGTGGACATCAATTACCTGTATTTGCTGCGGTGTGGCTGAGGGCTCAGTGGTGATTACCTGAAAGCACTGCGGAGAGACGCTCATTGTTATGCCTGTAGCACACAACACACAAACAAATTACACAAATTACCAAAAACATATCCTGACATAATGCTTCCTCATTTTTAAATGGCACATTACACTAGAAATAGAAAGCTTCTCGCGATGCAGTCACATTGACAAAAGCCCAGTGCATCACAATTGAAAATTGAAAATTGAGAGGGCAACGGTGAGAAGTAACAGGCAGATGAGCCGCTAGCAGTTCTGCAGCGCCCTTAAAATTACCCTTTTGAACTGAAGGTTAAAAGTGGCTGGTATCCATGGCAACCAGGGAGGCAGAATCGACCAGCCACATAGAGATCGCACTATAGTTTTACCTTTGTCTCCATCATTGTCAATCTTGGAGCCATGGGATGGGGTCAATTACAGACAAAGGAGTCCCTAAAACACTGATAAATTGGCATTGTATCAAGGTTGGTCACCAAATAGACCTAAATCTATGTCATAGAGGTAAGAGTAAGTCGGAGTACTCTGATGGCTGCAGACAGACTTGATGCATTGCTAGGCCATACAAAATATTACTATAAGATTCATAACGTGAGTTTGTTGTCCAATACATAATCTGGGGTGGGGGTTCTTTAATCAAGCGCCCAGGAAAACCACTTTAGTCTGATATAATCTTGTTAGTTTCCTGAGTACTGAATTCTATTTTCATACTGTAAATGTGATATGTGATAAGGTTTATAGCTTGTGGCCTTTGCCAAACCAATCAATATCCAACTGGCTGCATATAGCCTAATTAATTACTTATTGCATCTTCAGCATATGATTAAACAATGAGAAATGCTATGAGTTGCCTCAATAGTTTTATTCACTACAACCTTAAAATATTCCAGCCTAGTCCTTGGTAATTGAATGCTTAAAAAAGGACTGTAACAAAACATTACACAAATATAAGTACACTAAATTTTATATTCTCATTACACATGTATACAGTAAAGGATACAATACAAATCTAAACATGAGATTGGTTTAGTAGCGGAGGACTACAGCTTAGAATTGTTCATTTGACTCTACTTCTTAGAATTGTTCATTTGCTGGAAATTTGGTTAGACACCAATCTATTTGAAAACAGAACAAAAAGGGGAATCTAGCAACAGGCCAATAATGCACGATAATGCATTTTAATTTATATGTATTTAAATACGATGTAAATTCATCAGTTCATGAACGGTTTCGCTTGTGCGTCTGCGTATAATTCTGCATGCAATCCCTCAAACAACCCCGCGTCCTCAGGATGGCAAAGGTAAAAGGGTTGAGTTCATCATGCGCGCAACCAAGATAGCTTGTTTGCCACAGCACAACCGGAGGTTGCAAATCAATTGTAGTGTAGACTCATAAAGTAGCCTACCTAGTGATCATTTTGCAAACTAACATTAGAAGTGGCTAATTATGTTAGTTAGTTGGTTAACGTTGCCGTTTGTAAACTCATCAGAATATTTTTTTTTACGAAAATACATCATAGCGACTGACATAACTAAGACATACATAACGTCACCCTCCAGATTCAATATAAACCTGGCAACCACACACAATATTGCTGATTGAAAAAGCATTGTATCTGGGCAAAATTTTGCTAGCTATAGCCTACATTTAGGGCTAATGTGGTTAGCTACAGTTAGCTATCCTTTTTGTCATCCAACGTCTATTGTTTTGCCAGACATGGCATTATAAGGAATAAGACTTACCTCCAGTTTTAGCTATCACAGAATTGGGATTAATTGATAATATAAAAATTTGTTGTTTATGTTTTTCGTCTGCTAAAGGTCATAGTTCGTGACCCCATACCGCCAGCGTGCTGGGGTTCAGGTTTTTCCTCCTTCTCCTATTGCGCCCTGCGCCTTTCCTCCCTCCTACTAGCGCAGCGGGCTGTGCCAGCGTTGACGTCACCCTGTCTGCATGTATGGAGATGATTAGCAGTTTGTTGTCAAATAGGCCTACATAGCCATAGTTCTATAGAGCTATATGGAAAAATACAATAGTTTTGTTAATCGTACACATACATGCAAACTAGTTGTTGAGTCTTTGGAAATCATTGCAGCGTTGCAGTGGGTGTCTGCTTTTTCGATGGCTTTACGTTGCTTTTCCTTTTTTGTTTTTTTTTACTAAAACGTTTATTATTATTATTATTATTATTATTATTATTATTATTATTATTATTATTATTATTATGGATTTGATGGCTTTTCTTCATTGCATTACATTACATCAATGGGGAATAACCGACTCGAAAAATATACCTATTCTCCGTATTTCATGAATTTAGTTTACACTACTTCACAATTCCTCCATAAAACGGGAATACATTGTGAATCATTCGCTTTAGCCTCTCACCGAATGGTGAGTGGCAATTTCATGGGGTCATTATAAGAAAACGCTCTGCGCAGGCTCTTTCTTCCTCCTTCTATTCTATGACAGAATTTTTTGCATAAAGAACACTACTTGAGTTCTAGACTCTAGGCAGTAAAACGACACCCGTATTGTGAGAGCTATGGTTTTCCTAAATTGTATTTGTAGAAACTTAATAGGGGTTTCTGTCCATAAACTACAACCACTGTGCTCCTTTTAAAAACGGAAACACTACTTTTTTTTTCGGTTTAGTGACATGCAGTCACAGTAGGCTATTGGTTTACGAAGAACTAGGCCACTGACGGCTCCGGGCTCCTGTTAATCGACTCGAATGTTTTTTTTTAATACACTTTTTTGTGCGCAGCATCCCACTGTTTAAAGTGATGTGACAGCATTGTCGAAGGTACCATTCGTCCGTTTTTCGGAGCGCTCACATCATTGCCTGCTACTGCATTGATTTGCTTGACGCAAGCCACCAATCAAGGCGGAAGAACGACAAAAGGAAATCATGAAAAGAAAGCAAACATACTTTGATTTACGCAATTTTGCTTGAAGTGACAACTAAGGTAGTAATAAGCGAAAGTGGGTGAGTTGAGGTTATTTATTGGTGCAGTGTGGGGGTTGTTGAAGGGAGAGCATGGTGGGGAGGGGGCTGTGGGTGTGTAAGCACCGCTTAGGAAAGCGTGGTAGTAGGTTCGGAACTTTGCCTGTCTGTGTGGTAATAGTGATTGGTGCTCTATTTGCTGTGCTATTTATCGACTCAATTGAATCATGGTTAACTTCTATCAACATGAACACAGTGGTGGAGGCACATGCTGGTGGCATCATTCACCCCCAGAGTGTCTCTCCTACCAGACCCGAAGAGTTTCTGCTCATGCCCAGCCCTCTGGTCTGTCAGCGTGCCAAACCATACCTCATTGCTATGGTAACATCTGCCCCTGCCAACCAGAAGGCTCGACAGGCTATCCGAGACACCTGGGGTGGAGAGGTGGAAGTCAGGGGTCTCCGGGTCATGACCTTGTTTATGGTTGGCGTGGCCTCAGACCCTGGTCTGTCCAAGCTATTGATAGAGGAGGCTCGTGAGCGAGGGGACCTGATCCAGGGGCGCTTTGTGGACACCTACTCCAACCTCACCCTGAAAACCCTCTCCATGCTGGGCTGGGCTCGTCGCTTCTGCTCACAGGCCCAATTCATGGCGAAAGTGGACGATGACGTCCTGTTCAACCCCAATGCTCTGCTACACTTCCTAAATAGAAGCCGTAACCCCTACGAGCAGGGTGACCTGTACCTGGGTCGGGTGCACTTCCACGTGGCTCCAGACAGAGACCCAGATAGTAAGCACTACCTTCCTAAAGGGGCCTACCATGCCTCTGTCTTCCCAGACTACTGCAGTGGCACAGCCTATGTCCTTTCCCGCTCGGCTCTGCTCAAGATCTCCCTGGCAGCTGCTGCATCGCCCCTGTCCACTCCTCTTCCCCCAGAGGATGTCTTTGTGGGCATGTGTGCTCGCACAGCAGGGGTTCTTCCTTCACACTGCTCTCTGTTCTCCGGCGGTCCAGCGTTGCCGTATGGACGCTGCTGCTACCAGGCTATGGTGTCCATCCACCACATTACACCCAGAGAACTGCTCCACTACTGGACAGAGGTCCACGCACCACCCCCCTGCTCCTGGCTGAGCGTGCGTGCCTCCCTTGGAGCGTGCAAGATCAAGGCCATTCTAGGAAACGCTTTTGGGATATCGTAAGGGTTATGAAGAAGTCACTGAAGGAGTTAATGTGAAAGAAAGACTGAAAATGGGATTGTCGGAATGACCAGAATGAGAAAGCTGTGCCTCGGTTCAGTAATGTGTACAGCAGAAGTGCTTTGTTTAATTTGTGAGGGAAATTCACTGTGAACCATTGAAAGGTTATAGCTTATTTAAAAAAATATTATTCTAAGTATGTCAACACTGAAAACAACTTACCGGTCAAGGGAACCGTGTTTATTGACTTTATTGGTTAGGCCACAGACCTATTGTCACACAGACAGTGAAAGATCATCTCAAACAAATAGGGCATTTGCATTTCTGTGGTGTAATAATATACAGCAGCTTGACATTGATACAGAATAAAGTACATTCTTGAATTAATACAACCTAGATTTAGGTATATAATACATACATATATGCAAATTTCTAATTCTAATTACTGAACCATCCTTAGTCCCTTGTTAGCAATAGTATACAAAGTCAAATGAATTTGCTTGGCAGCTAAAAGGCTATTACGATGAAAGCGATTGCACCAGGCTATAAAACTATATCAATGGAAATCCTTACTAGGTTTTTTTATTTAATTAAAAGACCTTACCATAAAAAACCAAAAACCTATGTTTTATACACCTGGCTGATACTTAGATCATGCACGTGGTAATGCAGGGAGTGTTAACTGGAAGACATTTCTTTGACCTAAATATTAGAATTGTGTGCCGCTACATTTAGACATAAAGGTGTTTGTTATCCATGATGTACTCCACTTATAAAGATATGAAACAAATAGTATTTTATTTATTATTCAAAGCAATAATAACAAATATGTGACAATGGAGGCCAATTGAAGCCTGGTTTATACTTCTGCGAAGCAGCACGTAAACAGCTCTGCGTAGCTTCGAAGCGCAGGGGTTTCTGGGAAATCGTAGCTCACCGAGGCCCGCCGACGTGTTGACGGGGAGTCCTCCCAAATCCTAACAGCCCGTCGTGCGAAGCGTCTTTTCAGTGCGTCTGACAATCGCTGACTGGTTGAGCAGGGTATAAGAAGCAAGCAGATACTCGGTAATAATTTGGCTGTATCCAAACAAATGAAAACGCAGATGACACAATGAGCTGGAGCAGATAGGCTGAATTTCAATAGCCTTCAAATCATATTAGTGGTTTTCTATGCACTTAGCAAGTCTTAGCTATTAGCCAGGGGTGAAAGTAAGCCGGTACGGTCCGGTACGGTGCACCACTATAAGATTCACTGACGGTACGCAGTACCAAGAAGAGGTCTGCCAAAACTCACGTTATAAAATGGGTAGTTCCAGGGTGCGTTCCGATGGCCTAGTAGTGCACTACAAAGTGGACTGCACAGGGTATTAACGTTGCTCTCGTCTATGGCGGAATTGCCTGTACAGTCCACCTCGTAGTGCACTAGGCTACCATACGATCGGAACCCACCCCCAGTATTTGATGACGATTGACTGCCGCGTACGAAGCCGTTGTAAAAAACACTACAACCACGCAGTTGTGACCGCATTACAAAGTATCAATGCGCCGATACAAGTTTTGGAAGTTAGCGTCCTGCGTTGCTATGTTACAATGCAAGGCCTACTTTGCTTGGTGGAAGCAAAAAAACTAAACGGTTGTGGTAGAGTACCGGCAAGAAATAAATTCTACTTTCACCCCTGGCTATAGCCTACATATAGGCTATAAGTTACAACTGTTATCTGTAGCCTATTGTTTGATAAACTGTATTTATGTGAATGTACATCACTTTGATCAGCGCTGCTTGTTTTAAACGTGCTCTATAAATTAACTTGATTTGGTTTGACATATGAAAAGCAGTGAGCAACCCTCGTCTCGTTGTTTATACTTTCGCGGGACATGAGTGGGAGTTTCCGTGTCTGTGCTTCTTCTTCGGTTTTCTGAACATTCTGGATTACTGAATGCGACACTGCCACCTAGTGGGCCCGTTGAATTTACGTTAAGGTATGTAGGCAAACTACTGTGCGAACGGAAGCGGCAAAGAAACGTTTACGTTCGCTGACGCGCTCACGGAGAAGTATAAACAAGGTTTAAGGCTTAAATGACGGACTTGAATGATGAATTGATTTCTATAGGCTGGTCTCTGTCCTGAGTGTTTAGTCACATGTAAAATCAGATGGGAGAGTGGTATGCGATTAATGCGAAGGTTTGCGTTTGCTTGCTCTGCACTCAGGAAATGTACTTCAATTGCTCTTCACCAAATAAAGCACCCTGAATCCTCTTCTCGTTTTTCTAAGATTTAAGTTATCTCACTACCATGACATCCTGTACTTTTATCTCTCTAGTTTCTGTCTATCAGGTCATTTGCTTGGGATTAAATGAAATATAATAAAGCTGTGATAATATAGATGGCTTTATCAAAACGATTAAAATGTATTTTTTTAATTATGCCGTTACAGTGAGAAACAGCACTTAATATTAAAGGTTATTTTTAAAGCTCTTCAAAGGAAGTTAACTGGATAAAGAATTGTCACCTTTACTGTAGTCAAGTTATGAAGCTGTGTTTTCAAGTTAATTTAACCAACTGTCTTCAGCATTGTGTAATACAATGTTTTTTAACTGAACACTTGACTATACTATATTGTAAACATACATAACACAGATCCTTACCTGCTTGTAAGACAAGCTAATTTACATTTTTGACCAAATGTTTTTATTCGTCATATCACATACTCAAAAACATTATCAGATAGAATAACTTACAAGAACACCTTATACAAGTTAACGAACATAAATCTATGTTCATATTGAGTGAGGCTTAAAAAAATCCCTTGGCTTGCTAGGGAGCTTGAGTGGGGTTGACACCAATTTATTGACTGCTTAACCTAAAAGCAGTCAAATGAAAGCTCTTATCAGCAGTCTACCACCACCAGGACTTTACATTATCAACAATGTATATGTGATTTTTAAAAAGCCGCTGACGCATGGTGTAGATTGTGGGCTTCATTGCACTCTCATGATGGCATTGGGTGTTGCCACACACATTACATTCTCCTTTGTCATTTCTTAAAGCGGTCCAGGGCTGACTTTTGTCCTGATAAGACTCCTCCCTTCCTCTCCTTCTGCTTTCTTTCTTTTTCTATCTTCATCTTATCTTCCACTGATTGTTTGATAATATCCTATGGAGAAAACCAAAACAACAATTAACAGTGACACAGTTGAAGCCGTTCATATTTTATCTCAACTCAGACTGTATAAAACATATTAACCAACTGACTTACTCTCTGGTCCACGTGTGCAACCTGCTTTTTGCGCTTTTCAATTTTCCCAGTTCGACTCCGACCCTTGGTTCTTAACCTTGGCTTGAACTTCTCCTTTGCAAGTGGATCATAGCCCTGGGACAAGATTGCAAAAGTAATTTAGGGAGATAACAATTATTCTTAACATCTCATGACCTGATAAGTATGTGTAGTGTATTAGTAGTATTTTATAGGGTTCAACCATATTTAACAGACTTATATAAATATACAAAACGAGTAAACATAACCCTTAATAAGCAAATATAAAAATAAGAAATGTAGTCCAAAGAAGCAGCAACCATATTTTTTGAGACACTAACCAGAGCTTCGACTCGATCCTGTTGCCGCTGCTCCAAACTAGCCTTGTCAACCAGTCCCAATTGGCCGGGGTCCAGGCAAATTAGCTCAGGCTGGATCTTCTCCAGCAGGGCCTTGACCTCCCACTCCTGCCTCTGCTTTGCACTGCGGTATGGGTTGGCATCCAGGCCATCAAAGTTGGGCTCTCCCGCACCTATCAGGATCAAGGCAACAGGGAAAGACATTTATGAAATCATATCAAAAAGGTGGAACAATTACCAATTACTATTGTCAATTGAACTGGTTTAGTGTTTAGATGTGTGCTAGTGCACAGTACTCACCGGGTACGACCATACTGGTGAAGCCCTCGCCGTGTCCCACTCCAAGGACATCCTCAAAGGGGCAGAAGTTTAGCCCCCACACAGCCCCCCTCACTCTGTGAGCCATGTACGGCTTGGTCACTGGGGTGCCCCATACATCTCGGTACACCTGCACACATACAATCAAACACTATATGAGCCCAAAGATCAGTCAGAGAAAAGGATAGAACCCATTTCGACTGAACACCACCAAATAGTGTAAAGATGGTTACACCTTTGGAGGAATAGGGGCTTACGCTAACATTTGTACCAGCAATGCATATATTGTTAGCCATGGACAAACTTCAACGTAGACAGGAAGAGGCGGTGACCTGCACTATGTCTCCTGTGGCAGCAGACAGTAGGCCTTTATGGCTCAGAGACAGACAGGAGGCCCCTGCTGGCAGAAAGTAGGACTTGAGGGGCTTAAGGGCTCGGATGTCATACACCTTCAGCTTCTTGTCCATGCCAGACGTCACCATGTACCTGCACAGACGTGGCAGTAGTACAACCTCATTAGGGCCTCCTGGAGGACGTTAAAAAAAGTACAGCACACAACAATCCCAAATACTCCCCTAGAGGTTCTTCAGCTTAATATTCCTAGTCTATACTATTCACATTAGACACTGGACAGACCATGTATTTTCCCTTCAAGAGACAAATATAACATGTAATTTGGTAAGACTCACGTGCCAGTCTTGTCAACGGTGAGCGATCGCACCCCACCATGATGACAGAGCATTTTTACCACCGCTTCCCTCTGGTTGGGTGACCAGAGGGAGACTGTACCATTGGAGTGACCCAGGTGGACGATCGCATTGTGGGGGTTCTGACTCATCACATCCAGCCGGCCAGCTTTGGTGCCGATGGCTGCCACTTCCTTACCCACAGACACATCCAGGTACTGCAGGAAACCTGTGGCACTCTGGTCAGGAGACAAGCACAACAAGAGTTAATGGAACAGCCTCAAAAATTTGAATTACATTGATGGATATAGGATTGAAAATATATCTTAATTGGTTTTGATCAATATCGGCATTGCCAATACACAGGTAAGCCAGATTTGTTTTTATACAAGCCTACCGCTGTGGCCAGGAGAAAGTGGTAGGGGAGAAACTGCATGCGGAGGACATCGTTGAACTTGCGGATGCAATGAAGCTCGATGCCATTGGAGTCATAGATATAGAGCCATTTCTTTTGAGCAACTGCGTACATTGCCTCAGTATGGAGCCACCTAGCCAACACCAAATTACATGAGGGAGAGAGATAGAGAACAGAGAAACATGCTTAGAGGTCTTAGGAATGGAGGTACGATTGTGCTTAACAAACAAATAAAATAATATAACAATGAAAATGAAGAATAGAAAATGCTAGTAACGACCTTGGCTTTATCTGGCACCTTTATATTTGTGGTTTAGTGCCATAAATGAAGATGATGCTTTTGTGTTCCATGAGCAGTACATTTGTACTCTGTATGTAGATCTGTAATTATCCTTATCATGGTGTGAGTATGTGGTTTCAACTTACCTGACTTCATTAATCGTCTCCATGACGTTTATTTCACACATCAGCTCTTTCGACTGCCAGTCCAGACAGGCCACGTGACCTCGCCTACCACCAAGTAGCAGGTGCCTGATGGACACAGAGCAAACATAAGAAACAACTAACCAAATCCACCGTGGTTATTAACAGAGCCCACACACCGTGCAAACACACACATATGAGAATAATTAATACGCTTTTCCTATTCAGATTGAACATTTTATGATGAGCATTAGATAACACTAACCGTCCAGTCTTGCTGTAATCCAGGCAATATGGTCCAAATTGAGATAGGTCCAGGTTAAAATACTAAAGAGAAAGTGGGCGACATCAACAATAAGTAAATATCCTTTCCTGGCTATCAATTAAAAAAAAATTATTATAACAACAATCATTGTCTCTTACCTTTGCCCCAGACGTGATGTCAACAGCAGCTGCAATGTCTTCTTGAGCAATGTTGCATGTATCCTCACCCTCATCTCCCTCTAGGAACCTGACAAGGGATTGAAGCGATCAGCAGGAACTGTAATACAGTGTATTGTAACAGTCTGAAGCAAAATGCTTTCACGACCATATAATGCAGAGAAGTTGGGTGATAGGAAAATGATTTACCCAGCTTCTTCTGGTAGGAGGAGGTCATATCGTGCAGCATGGGTCTGGGCCAGCTCTGCCGTAGCCTCGGAATTACACACCACCGCTCGAAGTTTCTGCTTCATCCGAGAAGGCTGGGGAATTGAAAGGTGGCAGTTAACAGAAGCTGTAAGTTCCCAATTGATTGTGTTAACCGAATACAAATTGTCACCATCGAAAATAAAGAATTCTCACCATTTTGTTCTTGTCTTTTCTCTTAAACTTTTTCAACTTTTCCTTGGGCACCGGAGCAGAACCAGGAAAGGAGTCTGGTTTCTGAAAAAAGTAGGAAAAAATAAAAGGATTGACAGTATTTATAAGCTGGTTTGGAAAGATAGTTCGACGTAAACGTAACCCATAACCCATAACCAACAAGGGGTATGGAAACATAGATCTATTGACTTACCATTGATATGACCTTCTTTCCTCCCTTATCATACTGTCCTTGTTTTGTTTTTTTCTGTTCCATAATCTTATTGCGCTGTTGAACATGTAGGCTCTTCCCTCCATTGGCATTATGTTCGTTTTTGTCATCCTTCTTCCCCTGATCTTCCGTACCTTCCCAGTAGCGCACACGCTGTAGAATACAAACAAGAAGGCGTTTCGGTAATACAGGTTAGAACCATTGAAGACTGTCCAGTTGCAAAGGCTAGCTAGCTAGCTCACTCTAAAGTTAAACTAAATGCAGGATAAGAGCGCCGTTATAGGATCAATTTAGTGCCAAATCTCTGAGTCTGTGATAGGCAGTTTGTAGTTGTAGCTCATAGCTCGTACTTGTAAGCACAGTTTTGCAAGTGACAGTTTCACTTGCAAACACGAAGACAAAAGTACAACACACAGATTTGTTACTCTATATTCACAAGTACGAGCTATATAAGATACAACTAATACAGTACACAGTCCAAACTGCCAATCACAGACTCAGACGCACTGAATTGATCCTATAGGACCTATACAATACCCCATTAACTTGCCAACCTCATGTAACGTGAAATACACGATTTAAAATGTAACACGATTCTATCAAACTCTATATGCCAAAAACATTATCTGACAAAGTTACTTTTTTCTTTTTCCCCACGTGTGTTTCTTTCAACGTTGACTGATCCGATGCCGCCATTTTTGTTGTGTATGGTTACGCCTCCCCTTCTTCTGTTTTATTTAACGGCAGTTGGCATATAACATTATTGCGCCTTACCACCACCTACTGACTGCCTCCATGCGTGAGGCGTTTTGCTTCTTGCTCCTTGATTTAGCAGATTTTAAGACAGAATAATAATAATAATAATACATTGAATTTATAAGGCGCCTTTCAAGGCACTCAAGGTCGCCGTACAGTAATATAAAAAACAGTTCTCATAAAAATAATAAAAATAAATAAATAAATAAAATAAAATAAGATCAAAATAAGTAGTATACAATTAAAAAGGCATGGAGCCTGCAATCGAGCATTAAAAAGCATCACGTGGGACAGTAAGCCAGCCTAAACAAATGGGTTTTGAGGTGGTTTTGGAAACAGGAAATTGAGTCCAGATTTTTGATGTCAGGGGGGAGGGAGTTCCATAGACGTGGGGCGGAGCAGCTGAAGGCTCGCGATCCCATGGTGGACAGACGAATTCGGGGGACGATCAGGTTGATGGAGGAGGTAGATCTGAGGGCCCGGGTGGGAGTGTTAATATGAATGAGGTCAGACAGGTATGGAGGGGCTAGATTGTGGATGGCCTTGAATGTATGGAGGAGGATTTTGAAGTTTATTCTGTATTTGATGGGAAGCCAGTGGAGTTGGAGCAGAACGGGGGTGATGTGACAGATGGCAGGGGTTTTGGTGATGATGCGTGCGGCAGCGTTCTGGACTAATTGCAGTTTATGGAGGAGTTTGTGGGGGAGACCGAAGAGGAGGGAATTGCAATAGTCCAAGCGGGAAGTGACAAGAGAACGGCAGAACGCCGGATGGTGTCCCACGTGATGCTTTTTAATGCTCGATTGCAGGCTCCATGCCTTTTTAATTGTATACTACTTATTTTGATCTTATTTTATTTTATTTATTTATTTATTTTTATTATTTTTATGAGAACTGTTTTTTATATTACTGTACGGCGACCTTGAGTGCCTTGAAAGGCGCCTTATAAATTCAATGTATTATTATTATTATTATTAAGAGAGTGTA